>OX637358.1:15429473-15596667 GCA_951799405.1 Agapetus fuscipes
TTTTACAGGTCAGCCTCATACCAACCTAAAAGTCAAGAAATAGTGTTAATTATCTTTATTCTATAATCTAAGTTGCAAAGATACATTGACATGTAAGGCTCCTATTAGGTTAATAATGCATGTACCTACACAAGCAAGCACACGTAAGTTAGCGCTTACACAAGCTGCATGTGTACGTACAAAAGAAACCACAATTCACATGAAATTTTGCACCCCTCGCCGTCTTTTTCTGAAGTCAGGGTGGCATTGGCAAAAGTGAACCAAGTTTTTACAGCATGGGAGGTCAGCCTCGTACCAACTGTTAGTCAAGAAACCTCCGAATAAATCATCGTAATAAATAAAAATACTGTTACGAACTTTTGAGCCCGATTGCGTGGCTTGCTTAGTGTGTGTGTCCACCTCTAGTATAGTTAACTGTGAGTTTGAATGCGTGCATGTGCCCAGGCACGTAGTTGTTGGTATGCGTAACTAGAATAATATGGAACAATACAGAAGTGTGTGGTTCACTGTAAAAGGATCCCGAATATGCGAGAGGCGTCCGTTTAGGAACTATATATTTGGACCGCAATTGTGTGAGACTGGAGCGTCGATTGAAACACTGAGCCGTGAAGTTGATAAACCAAGAGCTAGAAATCAGTAAATTGACATTTTGTAAAATAAATCTTGAAAAATAAATTGCCAAATAAACCCAACTAAAATCATGTTTCGTTCTCTGCTGGATTCTTTTTAATTTTAAAAATGCCGGATTTTATTTTTAAGGATTAATTTTTCACAAATTTTTTTTACATTGTACAATTTATTTCACACTTGAGAGTCACTGGTTATATGTGTTATTTAGCAAAGGGCTTTATTGCAACTGCTTGGCTGTCCTACCATTTTGACCCCTTATATAGTAGTACGGAGAGATCATTCTCCCAAGTTCTGGACTATTCCATCACCAGAATATTTACGCACACTTACAGGACCTGCTAGATGATTCCATGCTACGTGCATTGGTGTGTGTAGTCATTTAGATGTACCTATGTGTGTACGAGCGCTTGTACTCGAAGTTCGCAACAATCATAACAAAACCGAGACCAGGCACGCATTGCTACGTCCAAATACATGTTAGGAATTAAATGGTTTAGTTTAACATACATACAGAAATTCGTTAGATCAGCGGCCATGTTGGATAACTGCAAATATCAAAAGCAGATGTTACTGGGAACATTTCAGTGGCATGTTAGGGGGAGGCAAATTAATTATTACAAGACAAATGCCCACATTCTATTCCAAAACCATCTCATATCCATACCAATTAAAGTATCTAACGTTTTATATATGTATTGTTAAGAAACTAAAATGACAATTTAGGATTCAACATTAAAAATACAAGTTATGTAGTTCTCTCTTTATAGAATATGTTTTTTTTTTATCAGGAAAAAAACAACAAATTTCTTCGGATAATTACAATAACATCAGTAGATTGATTAATAATTGAAAAAAATGTCTATACATTTTCCGTTAATACCAATAATATTAATAATAATAACAAGAACAAAATCTTTGAATCTTCAAAAAGCAATTGACACTTTCGTAAATAAAAATATCAACATACAGGCACACATACACACCTCCATACATCCACACATCATGAGCACACTTAATTAACTACGTGTTTAAACTATTAAATACTCATATATCATACACAGCAATAAAGAAATCCTCATAGTAGCACTTACACACGAGAACAATACAAGCCCCGCTTTCAAATATCAAATTTAGTTGGATAACTGTAAAAACTATGGTAGTGACACTGTAAACAAGATGGTAATTCCATTACCACAAACTCAGTTTTGTAGCTTTTCATTTTTATTGTTTAATGATTGTTTGTTTTATATAATCTGTAATGTAGTTCTATAATCTATAATCTAAGTTGCAAGGATATATTCATTTAAAGCTCTCAGATGTATGCCCACAAACCAACAAGTGTAGTTCGCGCTTACAAATGCTGAATGTGTACTTACAAATAAAATCCAAACCTCAAATGAACATAAGCCCCACAACTTTTGCCGACCTTCCCTGAAACAGGGGTGACATTGGCAAAGTGAACCATTTTTTACAGTATGGGTGGTCAGCCTCATACCAACCTATAAGTCAAGGAATAGTTAATTGTTTGTATTCCTTGACTTAAAGGTTGATATGAGGCTGACTACCCAAACTGTAATAAATCGTTCACTTTGCCAATGTCACCTCTGTTTCAGGGAAGGTCGGCAAGAGTTGCATGTTGTTATGCTCATTTAAGATTGGGTTTTATATTGTAGGTTCACATGCGGCATGTTTAAGCGTGAACTTAAACGGTGTGACATTGGCAAAATAAACCATCTTTTTACTGTATGGGTGGTCAGCCTCATACCAACCTAAGTAAAAGTCGAGGAATAAAAAACATTTTAACATGGATATTATATGTGTTAATAAATTTTCGGGTCATCCGTTGACTATTTCTGGATTTTGAGCCGACGTTTCAGATCGGTTACACGATCGTCGAAAACCTATTAACATATATCGAGCTATACTGGCTAAATTCAGTGAGTTCAATTTTATGAAAATATACTAATTAATTATAGTCGGAGTTATGGCTGAGGGGTAGAGGCATGTTCGACTAGCGTATTTGGAACCGAATAACGTTGGTTCGAATCTTGCGTCTAGCCCACTTCACCATAACTTCGACCCTGGTTCAACAGATGCCATTGCATGCACACAAGTTTCTGCTTTCGCATGAAGACAACTGGCCAGGCAAAAGAAGTTGGTTTATTGCACTCCTTTGCACAAATCTATTTAAAAAAAAAAAGTTTACATTTTAGTTTACATTTTAGTAAACCTGAAAAAAAACGGACTTGAGTCCTATATATTCGTCAAAAGTAATTAAACTCTATACTTTAAAATTTAAATTCATTAACGTAATAAATTAAAATCTGTACATACTCATGTTTTCATCACATTTACGACACGTCTTTCATATGCAGTGCTGCGGTTTGCACGTGTTGTGAGCAGAGCAGGAAAATTTAGCATCCAAAGGACCTCAAAGGTGAAAGCGCTTGCTTTAAAATGGGGAAATACGGAAAACCTGTTTGTGAGATGCAAGATGAAATTAAATTGTGCAAGTTAACAAGTCTAATCGAATCTAATCTAAGTTGCAGAGACATTTAACATTTGGGGTTCACATTATATGCATTCTCACAAGCAGACATGTACAAAATCGCGCTTGCACATGCCGCATATGAACCTACAACATAAAAACCCAAATCTCAAATAGATATTTGATATAGGTTGGTATGCGGCTGACCACCCATATTGTAAAAAATGGTTCACTTTGCCAATTCTGTTTCAGGGAAGTTTGGCAAGAGTTGCAGGGTGTATATTCATTTGAGATTTGGGTTTTTATGTTGTAGGTTCACATGCGGCATTTACAAGCGCGAACTTATACGTGTTTGCTTGTGTAAATGCATATAATGTCAATCCCAACTTTACATATCTTTGCAACCTAGATTAGATTAGATTGTTGAGCGCTGTTTTGTGTGAATCACACCTCAAGATCCCTAGTATCCCCAGTAGTTTATTTTTTATCTATGTTTATTGTTACTTACTAATATATTTAGTAGTTTATTTTTATCTGTGTTTATTGTTACTTATTAATATATTCAGTAGTTTATTTTTATCTATGTTTATTGTCACTTACTAATATATTTAGTAGTTTTGTCAGTTACTAATATAAGTAGTATTTTCACTTACTAATATATTTAGTAGTTTATTTTTATCTGTGTTTATTGTTACTTACCAATATATTCAGTAATTTATTTTTATCTATGTTTATTGTCACTTACTAATATATTTAGTAGTTTATTTTTATCTATGTTTATTGTCACTTACTAATATATTTAGTAGTTTATTTTTATCTATGTTTATTATTACTTACTAATATTTTTGTCCCTGTTTCGAGCAGCAGCATCCAAGGTCAAAATAGCCATGATGATTGCCGATCTTCGATAAAAGTGCCACCAAAAGGAGAAGAATATTTTTATATTTTTATCGACAATGTCATCAAATTGTTGTTATTAAATTTCTCTTCGCGATAATCTTTCCTGAAAAACTTTCAGCGCTTCAAGAATAAATATAAAGACATAATCGCTTTATTATATGACAATATCACGTTTCAGGAAAATCATAAAACGTCGATATGACGGCCATAAAAAATATGGAACTTCCTCACACGGCGCCTGAACTTGATCTTTACTGCGAAAAATAATGTTATTTTTTATATTGTAATATCATTTTTCTGAAGTATTTTATGCGAGTAAGGAGTCAATAAATTAAGGGTGTATGTCATTATAATAAATTAAGGGTATTCGCTTATGTAAGGTTTATGTTATCAAATTATTTTTTACGAAAAAAGTTCTTATTAACAATTATTTTTTAATTGTGATAATGCTTAGTACAAAAAATAAAAGGATCCTATCTCTTGAGGCATTTTTCAAAATAATTTCATCTATTTATTTATAATATAATATAATATAAAAATATCTAAAATCTAAGTTGTAAAGATATACTGGCATTGAGGGCTCATATTTAATGCATGCCCATGAAGTAAGATGCCTTAATGAAAATCGTCGACGGAAAGGGGGAGGGGGCTCAGACACGTGGTTTAAAAAAAAAATCATCGACGGATTTCATTCCAAAAACACAGTCGATCAAGTTTCAGGGAACTTTTGTCGGTGTAATGGCCGAGGAAGTCAAGTGGGCTGATCTTTCTAGCGTATTTGGAATAGAATAACGTTGGTTCGATCCCCGCCTGGGTCATTTGACCATAAATTTGACCCTGATTCAACAGATGTTTTTGGGTAATTATATTTAGTAATAAATTAAAATAAACAATAATGAATTATTAATTGATGCTATTTATACCTGTTTCTGGCCAGGCAGAATAGGTTGGTGAATTGCATTCCTCTTTACAAATCTATTAAAAAAAAAAACTATTGCCCCTCACTTAATTTTCATACCCCTTAAGGCCCAAATCGTCCTCACATTGGGAACCTCTGGTTAAACCATACAAGTAAGCTGCAGTGCAAAAGTTGTGCGATTTCTGGTTTAAGCACGGACGGTTTCTTAAGCTAACTGCTCGCCGAAGCAATAATTAGACCAGTGGATTAACTAGCCACTTACAGAGCGGGAGGGCTTGAGTTCAGTCTCGGGTAGTTGAATTAGATTCAACACCATAACTACCCAACTGGGTCTTGCTTTACAGCGGCTAGGATTTAACAATGAAACTTGAATATAATTGTAAAAAAAAGGAGATTTTTTTTTAATTTTTTTTTTATTTTAATAGGACAACAAACAGCGTTACATAAGAAATATAATAGTAGCAATTACAAAAAAAAATGAACCATTTTTTACTTCTAAGCACTGGTGTCATCTCTTTAAAATTGTCGGCTCGCAGGAGGCGTCTTACCCACCATACTGTACAAAAACGTGTTTTTTTTAATATTTTTTTGTAGCCTCATTTTTTTAATTTTATAAAATATTTTAACTTTAAAATTTAGATAAAAAATCAATAAACACGCGTGATTTTTTCCATTAATGTCACTTCTTTACAAAGGCCATAAAGTGTAAGAAACATTTTTCGTGTGTGTCGTCTGTCGAAATAGCCAGTTTAAAGGAAAGACGCGTCCAAGAGAGGCAAGGCGGTATTTAAGACTATTATCTAGACCGGTCCGTAGTCCAGTGGTTAGTACTTTGGATTCGTAAATGGAAGATTGTGGGTTCGAATGCTGGCGGAGCACAAAAATATATTTTTTCATTTATATTTTCAAATTTGCTATTCGCTGGGTTGAAAAATTCATAAACCTTTACCAAAGACCGGTCATCAAAAGGTCCATTCAGCCTGACAGCAACTGGGTCTTGCTTGAGAATTGGCGCTTTCTACAGCGACGACCAAGCTCGTAGTAGGCTCTTGAGGTGTGATACATACAAAAACAGTGCTCACCAAATAAATCCGTAAGTCCGTATTCCTGGACTACGGACCGGGCTGGTTAGATTCCCATCGGGCGCCCTAATTTCATCTTAATTCCCTTTGAATCCCCAAAATATTCAATATTTTTCACAACGCGATTTTAATCTAATCTAATCTAAGTTGCAAAGATATGTTCCATTAAAGATTCACATTACATGCATTTTCACAACCAGACACGTACAAGTTCGCGCTTGCACATGCCTCATGTGAACCTACAACATAAAAACCAAATCTCAAATGGACAAACACCCTGCAACTCTTGCCGTCCTTCCCTGAAACAGGGGTGACATTGGCAAAGTGAACCATTTTTACAGCATGAGTGGTCAGCCGCATACCAACCTATAAGTCAAGGAACACACACGACAAATTTCATTTTTTTAAATCAATAAACAATAATATATATGGACATCAAAAACTAAAACATAAAACAAATTTCACTTTAATAAACCCTAGCCGCCAACATTACAGATCAACAACCATTTCTTCCAAATTACACCTTCCGAATTATAAATTCCCTCACTTAGTTGATTCAGGGCAATTTCAAAGTTTCACTTCTGACTTCTCAAGCGAAATTTTATTTTTCCAAACTGTGCGTGAGTTTTGCGTTAAATCTAAACCATCGTGTAAACTGGTAAAATGTACAGAAACTAATTCGCTCACCAGAAGCGTTTATCATACCTTACATACATTTTTGACGAAAATTAATTTACGTTTTACGTAAGGTTTCATGCTAGGAATACTGGCCTCAAAAATATATTCCTCTCTTTTACGATCTCGCGGTCCGGTAAAGTTTTCATAAAATCACTCATCAAGTGTCCAACTTTACGTTTAAGCTCAAGGAAAAGTGTATACAGAATAAAGCAGCTCCTCTGGTGAGCGTTTTGCTTTTTATACATTTTGGGGAAATGCTTCGGTTGAGTTTATAAGTTCAGCTTTAAACTTGGGAGAGAGGAAATTTCCTGACGTGGCCAGATCTCGTCAAATATAAAGTTGGCCAGAGTTTAATATTACCAATTGTCGTATCCGTGCGAAAATTGCCGCCTTTCAAATAATTGAGTTTGCCTCTACTTGAAACAGGGGTGGCATTTGCAAAAGTAAGTATTTTTTTGCAATATGATTGGCCGGTTATTATTAAAATGTACAAATCATCAATGTTCCTTGACTTAACAGTTGTTAAGACCTATAGGTATCGTAAAAATTAGTTCATTTGCCAGTGCCACCCGTGTTTTAGGGAAGGGCGGTGATAATTGCTGGTTTTATGCATCATGTGTAAGCGCAAATTCACGCGAGTATGCTTGTGGGCATACATTCAATATGAATTGTGAATGGAAAATATGGAAAAAATAGTTAAAGGGTTTTATGTATGTAACTGTACTGTAACTCTGTCGCCATTCCGCTAGGGGTGGCCAGAGCCTCTGCAGAGTTGCCTCCATTTTTTCCTATCCTGACATACCTCTTTCAATTCCTTCATATCCATCACCTTTTTCATGCATTGTCTTCTTTTACGCTCACTTTGTATATCCCATTCTTTCACAATCTCCACAATCTGATCACTCCATACTTTTCTCGGTCGTCCCTTCCCTCTTTTCCCTTTCACACTTTCTTTGTATACATACTTTGTCAGTCTATCATCATTCATTCTTTCCACATGCCCAAACCATCTCATCACATTCTTTTGTACTTTAACTTTCACATCCTCTTTCAAATTACATTCTTTTTTTACCCATTCATTCCTAACTCTATCCCTCAAAGTTTTTCCTGTCATACTTCTCAAATGCTTCATTTCCACCGTACATACTTTACTCATTTCACTATCATTCACTGTCCATGCTTCACTTCCATACATCAAAGTCGGTAACAATATGCCATTGTGTACCGCCATTCTCAGATCCATCTTCAGTCGCTTGTTTTTTGCTATTCTTCCTATTGCACCGACCACTTGCTATGTCAATTTTCTTTTAATTCTTTTTAAGGTTCTGTTGTTTTTTAATACTTCAACCTTCTTTATTATTTGTATTCTTTGACTTATAGGTTGGTATCAGGCTGGCCATCCATTCTAAAAAAAATGGTTCACATTGAAAATGTCACCCCTGTTCCAGGAAAGGTCGTCAATGAGTTGCGGGGTTACGTTCATTTGAGATTGGGTTTTTATGTTGCAAGTCCGCATGCGGATACGCGTATGCTTATGGGAATGCATTCAATATGAATGAAGATTATAGATTTCCTTCTCCGGTCGATAGCTAAGTTAATAGAGTGTTTGCATTTCACGCCGTGAGCCCGGGTTCGAATCCCACCGACGCGAGGGTGTTAGAAATAATTTTCCGGTTCGGTGTTTATTTCAAACTCAAAATTAAATACCGGCAACGTTCAGTCACCCTTCATAAGAAATGAGTATCAGCCACCTCAGCAGCTGGAAAACCCGTTGGCGTAATTCGGGCCTCCTTAACTGTGAAAATAAATAGGTCCCACTCACCACATGCGACTTCTTCGGGGACACACGCAATAAGTTGCACAAAATTTGTTTCTTAGTAGCGTTTTAATTATTTATTTTGAAAATTTTGGCCAGAATATCACGCTCAACCGTAAACCAACTAAAATTACATCGAGAATAGCACACTCTCAGTGTAAATTATGTTCATAAAACATTATCACGTTTGAAACATAATAAAGAACGATCATAATTGAAACAAAATACAGGAGAACATCGATTATCCGAGCTCAATGATAGTGGCACATAAATTGTTAGTTGATACGCAAATAAAATGTATTCAATCGGGCGGACAAGGCAGTAAAACAGCGCTGGTTCGAATTCCGTCAGACCTTTTCTATAATCTATAATCTAAGGTGCAGAGGGGCCGTCCATAAATTACGTCATCGATTTTGGCCGATTTTCGATCCCCCCCCTTACAATCATCCTATAGTCATTATCTAATGACCCCCCCCTCCCTCTTGCTGTAATAATGGATGAGCTTAATAATTAATAATGTTATATTACTTACATAATATTTTGTATATTTTGTAGAAATTGGTATTAACAAGAATGACGTCACTTTTGGTACTCGTACATCGTTTGCCATCATCCGCAGACCAGACTCCCCCCCCCCCTTAAAATAATAATAATAATAATTGGACAATTTGTATACAGCGCCGTTTAGTGGCACTAGCCACCCCAAGGGCGCTTTTATGTGTTGAAGCTTCTGTTAAACAAATGTGTCTTAAGCAACTTCCTGAAACTGCCAACACTGGTCTCTGTTCTCAACTCCAGAGGTAGACTATTCCAGCAGGATGGACCAGCCGAACTAAAAGCCCTGTCTCCGAAACCAGTTCTGTTCCGTCGAAGAGGCAGTTGAAGCCTGTTTACGGCGTCACTCTGTGCAGAACGAAGAGTGCATCGTTTTCCACCTATCTGGTCGACTCTGCACAATTCACACAAGTACGATGGGGCAACTCCTCTGAGGGCATTAAAAACAGAAACACATATTTTGTACTCAATCCTCTCTGGGACTCGCAGCCAATGAAGGCGCCGCAACAGAGGAGAGACATGGTCAGTTTTTCGTCCTCCTAAAAGTAATTTGGCTGCAGCATTAAAGACGGACTGCAGTCTAGACTGCTGAAACCTTGGAAGACCCCAGAACAGACCATTGCAATAATCCAGTCTCGACACAACAAAGGACGCAATGAGAATCTTAGCAGCTTCGGATGTCAAACAGTTTCTGACCCATCTCAACTGCCTCAGGTGAAAAAAACAGGAGCTCACAGTCGAGCTTATTTGCGTACTCATGGAGAGAGTGTTGTCAAGATGGACCCCAAGAAACTTAATTGAGCTAGATGGATATACATCCAGGCCCATTACTTTAATTGGTGAAGAGCCAAGCAAGTGTTTCCTACCAGGAGACGACATCCAGATGAATTCTGTCTTGTCTGGATTCACCCTTAATGCGAATGACGTAATATATGGACAGCCCCAAAGATATATTAACATTTAAAGCTCATATCAAATGAATGCTGACAAACAAACACGGGTAGTTTACCCTTACATATGTTGAATGTGTACTCACAAAATTAATCCAAACCGCAAATGAACAAACATAAGCTCTGCAACTTTTGCCAACCTACCCTTAAATAAGGGTGACATTGACAAAGTGGACCATTTTTTTACAGTATGAGTGGTCAGCCTCATACCAACCTATAAGTCAAGGAAACTTGACCACCCTGAATTAATGGAACCAGATAAGGGCTTATATTCATTTGAGATTGAGATTTTTGTGTTGTAACTTGTAAGTCCACATACGGCATGTGTAACTGCGAACTTGTATACGCTTCTGCTTAATTCTGAATGCATTTTATATGAACCTTAAATGTTGGATTCTATCTTTTCACACTTTTCACATTGGATTATAGATTAAAGACTTGAAAGATTTGTTACTCTTGACATCGCTTACAGTGGACTCGGGATAATCGAGGCTCTACTTTAACACATAAAATAAATTATTTTAGACTCACCAAAAAAGATTTACGGCCGCTGTAACCTTTTGAAACTTCAGCCCGCTGGTTCTGGATTTTCAGTTAAACTTTTTAACTAACGCAATCAAGATAATTATTATCAAAACACCAAGTCTGGAATGTTGTTAAAACTAGAATTTAATTCAACACAACTGAATTATATTAGAGTAATGGTTAATCTGTGATGTTGGCGGCTTGGGTTTTTTAAAATTAAAATAAGTTTTCTGTTAGTTTTTGATGTCCATACATATTATAATTTGTTGATTTAAAAAATGTAATTTGTTGTGTATGTTTCTTGACTAGGTTGGTATGCGGCTGACCACCCATGCTGTAGTTAATGGTTCACTTTGCCAATGTCACCCCTGTTTCAGGGAAGGTCGGCAAGAGTTGCAGGGCTTATGTTCATTTGAGATTGGATTTTTATATTGTAGGTCCACATGCGGCATGTGTGAACGCGAAATTAAGCGTGTCTGCTTGTGGGAATGCATTTAATATGAACCTCAAATGATGCATATCTTTGCAACTTAGATTTAGATTTTAATTTTGATAAGGCCAACAGTCCCATACTAGACTGACGTTTGCTCGACAAGAAAGAAGTTTTATATGAAAAAAAAAATCCCACCTCATTATTTTTGGTTTCTAAAGTACATTTAACGTAAAAAAAATTAGAGTTTAAATTTTGAGAACTTGGTTGAATGAAACTAAAAAATATTCACTTTTTACTGAACAGTTAATTTCCAATATTTGTCGTAATTTTAGCGTCAATATATATTTTTCAGGGGCTCCGTTTCGCTACACGTCCGTCCGCTACGAAGCCCGGCGCAACACTGTGTCTTTGCAAGTACCTTCGTGTAACTGACGAGAGAAATGACGTATTATTATCGACATGAAAAGATCTTTCAGAACGTTGGAGGCTGTTTTGTCTATTTGTTTCTAAGCCTATTCAATTCTCCTTTTTCAGTATCATGTAAAACACTAGAAAGGATGTGAAATAGCTATTTAAAAAAAAAAGTTTATTATTATTTTTTGTGATTTACAAAAACGTAACTTGTTGTGTATGTTCCTTGACTTATAGGTTGGAATGTGGTTGACCACCCATGCTGTAGAAAATGTTTCACTTTGCCAATGTAACCCCTGTTTCAGGGAAGGTTTGCAAGAGCTGCAGGGCGTATGTTCATTTGAGATTGCGTTTTACATTGTAGGTTCACATGCGGCATGTTTGAGCGTAAACTTAAACGTGTCTGCTTGTGGGAATACATTGCATAGAAATCTTAAATGTTATATATCTTTACAACTTAGATTATAGATTATTATAGAAGTGTCAATTTGTCTTTCAAAAATGAGAGATCTTTTCCTTGACTAAGAATATTGTTTCTTGATTAGGAACAAGTAAAAAGTTGGTATGAGGCTCATTTTCATACTTTTCAAACATAATTCACTTTTCCAATCGCACCCCGGTTTCAGGGAATGGTAATAGAAGTTGCCAAGTACAAGCCTTTAATTTCAATATATATTTGCAACTTACAATATACACATGTATTGATTGTTTTACAAAAAAAAACTTTATGCCTTCTTTTGCTTATGAAAAAACCTGAAATTATGATGAAAAATATTTTTAAAAAATACAGGTAAAAAAAGCTGTATTCTGAGTGTGGCTTTGTCAGTGTAATTGCATTATCTAGATGCAGGTTTTTTTTTACAACCCCACAGAGGTTTTAAGCGTGGCTCTATGGGAGGCGCGCTCCTGTCAGGGGATGGACGGCTTGCATACCCGGGGGAGATGGCCTTTTAATAGAGTTCGCCCCTGGTATACAAATTGTTGCAAAGGAATAAAAAATAGTTATTTATGCCACTGCCAAGTAATGATAGTCTTTTTAACACGAGTGCTAGTTTGTGCCATGAGGCGCAGCCGAATGGCACAATAGAAAGCACGAGTGCTACAAAGACTAATTACGTGCAGTGGCATACAATACTTTTTCTACGACCATGAGAGAATTAACAAAATAGTGAATAATAGTCATTATAATGTACTCGTCCATTTGAAGTAATTAAAACCTTACCTTTGTCAAAACGTGTGATTTATCATTCCCTTCGATTATCTAATCTAACCTAAGTTGTAAAAATAAATTATATTTAGGTTTCATATTGAATTCATGCCCACAAGCCGACACATATGTATAAGGTCGCGCTTTTACATCCTGCATATAAGCTTAAACATTCAAACCCAAAACTCAAATAAACATATGCCCTGCAGTTGTATTGGCAGGTGAACCAAATTTGTACAGCATAGGTGATCAACCTCATACTCACCTATTAACCAAGTAACTTTTTGAGTTTGTTTTATTTTTTGCGGTGAAATTTTTTGTATTGTTTTCCTTTCAAGCCTTTTATTTTCCATTGAAAAAAGGAAAGCTTTATTTGGAGCAATCCGATAAATAAATTCGATAAATTTTAGCACTATTAACAATTTTTATTTGACTCTACACATAAAATATACTTATTTATTTTCATCTGAACAGGGCTGAAAGTCTCATCACCACGGTAATTCCTACCTACCGAATATCACTAATATTGTATGAAGCCTAATCAGCTGATCGCTTGCGGCCATCTTGGATTGACGGTCTTCATACCCCCATACAAGGTTGACATTTGAAATTAAAAAATGGTTCCAATTCTGACAATGCGCATGCGCACATGTTCATTTTAACACGGTTACCGGTTGCATAATGTAACATTATGCAACGGGTGTAGAAATGTATGGCATTGTGATAGCATTAGCCGTTTTGTAATTAGTAAATTACCAAATGGGAGTAGAAAAAAGTATGTTATGAAACAGTTGAAATGGGATATTTCTGTGAAACATGAAAACAATATTAAAAAGGTTGACCGGAAATAATGGCAGCATTTTCCGGACCATATGCGGATGCCGGTCTCGCTTTGCGGAATTTCCGTAATCTCGTTCCGTCTCTCTACTTTTATAGCGAAAAATTAAATCGAATAGTTTTGTTATTTCGGGGAAATTAGACCCTGGACATAAAAACTGTGTCGCATCCGAATCTTAATTTTATCTGCGCGATGAAAAGCTTATATGTAGGTCAGACAATTTGACGTAAAATTGGCAATAACTGTAAAAATACGACAAAAGAAGTCATTTCTAATTCACAGAACACACAACTATGTTACACATAGAGACTAAAATCGTGCTTTTCTTAGACATTTTAGTCGTCCTTTGAGCCCACGCTTTGCCAAACTAATAATGCCTGGGCTGCAAGTCTCATCACCACGGTCATACCTACTTACCTACCGAATTTTGCTAATATTTGTATGAAGACTAATCAGCTGTTCATCTTGGGTCATCTTGCATTGACAGGTCTTAACATAAAAGCATCATTACTTTGTCAAAGCTTGGGCTCAACGGATGACTGAAATGTCTAAGAATAGCACCGATAGAGTGTATTTTCTTGCCTACGTTATCCCCGAAAAGGTCACATGTGGCGCTTCGGGACCTATTTATTTTTACGGTGGCTGGCCTTCCGCCACTTAGCCTGTTCAGTTGAAGTGGAGGTTTTCCTGCTCCCGAGGGGGCTGGTGTTATGTTATTTTATAACATAAAAAAAAAACAATCCCGAAGTGTGTAGTGTGTGTTTGTGGGCCGAACGGAGCCGAATGGTCACGGAAGCGGCCGAACTGCGCCGCGTGATGTGATCGGGCCGTCGGTCATCAGTTCCCGGCAAGATGTCAACCGTTTAACACGTCAGCGACCAAGCACCAAGCGGTGCAAGAGGGAGCACTACAATGAAGCTCCCTCCTCCCCATCTACTTGGATTTCCGGCCAGCAAGGCACCCGCCTTGTGGACCAGAGGCATAGGAGACATAGTGCATAGGAGCGCACACTCAGGGGCTCCCACGTGCGGAGGCGTCCGCCTCGTGAACCGCCGCTAGCCTGGGGCGCTGCCCCAGGCCTTCCGTTTAGAACTCCAGCCAACGGAATAGGGAGTGTTCTGGTGACAACCTGTAGGTCTGGCCAATCCCTTATTTCCCCTTTTTCCCCCCATATTAGTACAGTAATAAACCCTTATTTGTTCATGTTAACTTTATATTTTAATTATAAAACCCTTCCCAAAGTACAAGTGAGCAACCGAAAGAAAGAACCCCACGCCCTGAGAGTGATGCTGATGAGAGCTAGCCGGATGTAAGTATCCTGGTGATACCTTTCAATGTAAACATAACACTGGTTCTCATTTCTTGTAAAGGCTTAGTAAACCTTGCTGGTATCTATTTTGGGTTTGAAATAAACATCGAAACGGTAATCAATTCTGGATCGAACCTTTCCTCTCGACATGGTATGCCAGCATTCTACCAACTGAGCTATCGAACAGATTTCGTATGAGCTTGGTTGTCGCTACAAAGCACCAATCTCAAGAAAGACCCAGTTGCTGTAAGGCTTGATGAACCTTTGGCGACCTAATCTAATCTAATCTAATCTAAGCTGCAAAGATATATATCATTTAAGATTTATACTAAATGCATTCCCACAAGCAGATATGTATAATTTCGCGCTAACACATGCCGCATGTGGACCTACAATATAAAAACCCAATCTCAAATGAACATAAGCCTTGCAACTCTTGCCGTCCTTCCCTGAAACAGGGGTGACATTGGCAAAGTGAACCAATTTTTATATTATGGGTGGTCAGCCGCATAACAACCTATAAGTCAAGGAACATACATGACAAATTACATTTTTTAAAATCAAAGAATAAAAATAACAATATATACATGGACATAAAAAACTAAATCATAAAACCAAATTCACTTTAACAAACCCTAGCCGCCAACATCACAGATCAACCGCCATTTCTTTCTATCCTTGCATACTTCTTTCATTTCCTCCAGAGTCATAACCTTCTTCATACAAGCTCTTCTTTTATTATGACTCTGGATATTCCATTCATTCGCAATTTCGGATATTTGGTCCATCCATACCTTTCTCGGTCTTCCTCTACCACGACATCCATCTATTCTACCAACATATACTTTCTTCGTCAGTCTTTCCTCATTCATTCTCTCCATATGCCCAAACCATCTTAACAAACTTCTTTTAATCTTCACTTTCACACTTTCTTTTGCACCACATTCTTTTCTTACAAAATCATTCCTCACCCTGTCACTCCGTTTTTTCCCAATCATACTTCTTAGAAAGTCCATTTCAACAGTATGGACTTTACTAATTTCACTTTCATTCACCGTCCAGGCCTCGCTTCCTCGCGACCGGTTTTTGGTAAAGGCAAATGAATTGTAAGCGCGAACTTATGGTCTGCTTATGGGAATGCTTGTATTATGAATCTTAAATGTATCTTTGCAACTTAGATAATAGATAATAGATGGCATATTACAATAGTCAACTTTGAGAGAGGCAAGGAACTTTGGTTGTTGACCTTAACGTATTGTTATATTATCTTGTAGAGTTACTCGTATTAAAATAAAGACTTTGGGAGGATGAACTTGGTGTATTTTGATTTGAACAGTGTTTAATATTGATACCGCAAGTATCCTGAGTATACAACTCTGCGTAATCTCCCCTCGATCGTGAAAATACAAACACTTATGGAAGTTACAACAGCGCCCCTAGCGAGTGGTTTGGCTTTGATACATTATTTTCCTACTTACGCGACGAGGGGAGGGACGATTACTTGACTGATAGGTTGGTATGCGGCTGACCACCCATACTGTAAAAAATGGTTCACTTTGCCTGCTTCAGGGAAGGTCGGCAAGAGTTGCAGGGCTTTTGTTCATTTGAGATTGGGTTTTTATATTGTAGGTCCACATGCGGCATGTGTAAGCGCGAAATTATGCGTGTCTGCTTGTGGGAATGCATTTAATATGAATCTCAAATGATACATATCTTTGCAGCTTAGATTTAGGTTTAGATTTTAGGGCAGTTCACGCAATGACTTGGGGTAAAGACATCAAAGGCTGGCTGAAGAGTTGACACCGCAATTAAGAATGCCGAATTCAACGTTTGACAAATTTAACGAAATTACAAAAATTTTGAAATTGTATAAAATTTTCAAATTTACAAAATCAGATGAACATTGAGAGGGTCCGGGCATCCAGAAAGAATGAACGATGAACAATTGCCAAAAAAGTCTAGAAGGGGAAAATTAAAGGTAAGCGTAGAAGCGGAAGATGAGGAAAGAAAGAATAGATTGATTGAATACATTAGATTCCAAATGACTGGAATCTAGAATGAGAAAAGAGACAGAACAAAAAGTGGACGAATCTGCAGAGGTACTGGCCACCACTAACGGAATGACGGTTGGATATAAGAACAAGTAAGTACAAGAAAGATATTTAACAAATGCCCGGTCGATATCTCAGTAGTTAGAGTGCTTGCATTCCATGCCTAAAGCTCGGGTTTGAATACTTCAGAGGGTGTCAGAAATGATTTTGCGTTTCGGTTTTTATTTCAAACACAAAATAAAATTCCGGCAAGGTGTACTCAGCCTTCACAGTAAATGAGTACCAGCTCCCTCGGGAGCCGAGAAACTTCCACTTCAACTGAAGTGGAATAAATAGGTTCCACTCGCCACGTGCGATCCTTTCGGGAAAAACGCGACAAGAAGTTCCACAATATGTGTAGCTTGGTTACGTTACGGTTGCGCTATCACAACAAGACACTGCTTTTAAAAGTAAGTTTAGAAGGTATAGTGGTGTGATTTTTTTGGGTTTGAAATAAACACTGAAACGGAAAATCATTTCCGACACCCTCGTTGGGGATCGAGCCCTTACTTTAATTTTGTTTCTTTTAAAGTTCTCTCACTTTTCTTGAATACTTCCATCTGTTTAAAAAATAAACTCTAATCCGCACTTTCTCGAGAGTAATTAGACCAAGAAGATCGAAAAAAATATCTCCCTTTTTAAGCACAATTAAGAAAAAAAGCCAGGCTCCCATAAATCCCAATTTCCAGTGGGCGCCCAATAATAAACTGGGGCCCTGGCTCAAAGCGTATTTGCATGGGCGCGTTGTAGCGTAAGTCCGGCTCTGTTCCGCCCTACTAACTTATTTACTCCCCACAGACAGTCAGCTTACATTCAATCTTCTTGCATGGTTAGTTGTGAGGCAGGAGATGTATTATCCAATCTAATCTGAGTTGCAAAGATATAATTATATAGATTAACATTGGGGAATCACATTATATGCATTTTCACAAGCAAACACGTATAAGTTCACGCTTGTACATGCCACATGTGAACCTACAACATAAACCCAAATCTCAAATAAACATACACCCTGCAACTCTTATATGCGATAGATTCCTATTATTGGAGCATTGGAGATACTTATGTATTTGTATTATGTGTTTTGTGTATGTGCAACTCTTTTGTTCTGTTGGCGTCTTTATATAAAAAAATAAATAAAAAAAAAACTCTTGCTAACCTTCCCTGAAACAGGGGGATATTGGCATTAAGTGTCAATCCTTACATCTCTAAATATAGTGTTGCGAACTTGGAGTACGTGCGCTTACACACGCATGCATGATTGTTTTCGTGCATTAAAATAATGTTCTAATGACTACACACACCAAATCCCGTATAGTATGGAATCATGTAGCAGTCCCTGGCTGTGTGTGTAGAATGATCTAGTAAATGTGGTAGTGTGATAAATGATGATGATGATGGATGATTTCTTTCCTGTGGCGCCATTTAATGGTCCAGAACCATCTCAAGGGCGCCATGGCTTCTGGAGAAAAGTAGTGTCTTCAGTTCCTTTCTGAAGGTGGTGGCAGGCTGGTTCGCGCGAACATAGTGTGGTATTGCGAGAAAGACCTCTCCGTTTTATTATATAACAGGTCAAAATGGTAGGATAGGGAGCAGTCGCATGAAATCACTGTGCTAAGTAACACATACGTATAACCAGTGACTCTGTGAAGTGTTGAAATAAATTTTAAATTGTAAAAAATAAATTGTGAAAAATAAATTATTGAAAAATAAAGTCTGTCATTTTAATCCAGCAAAAAACGTAACAATAGATTATTGTCAAAAAGGTTTTCTATTGTGCAATGCTGCTCAACACTTTACCATTTATGTATACGCAGCAGTTAAGCTACACATATGGTGTAACTTCTTGTCGCGTTATCCCCGAAGGAGTCGCATTTGGCGAGTTGAACCTATTTATTTTTACAGGTAAAAGGGGCGGGCCTTACGCCAACCACTTCAGTTGAAGTGGGGGTTTCCCAGCTCCTGAGAGAACTGGCACTCATTTCTTGTGAAGGCTGAGATAACCTTGCCGGTATGTGATTTTGGGGTTTGAAATAAACACCGAAACGGGAAATCATTTTTGGCACCCTCGCCTCGGTGGGATTCGAACCCGAGCTCACGGAATGGAATGCAACCACTCTAGCAACTGAGCTATCGACCGGACTTGTGCATGTGCATGCAAAAATGACGTTCAGGAATAATTGTTAGTGGGGAGCTATAACCTCTGCTCCAGGACAGAATTAGGGGGGTGTACCGTATATGTATATACGCCCGACTGGCGCCCAGGGCGAGTGCCCCAAAGGAGACTTGATTATAATTACCGGTTATTAAAATCGGCCTTCGATGGCTTGTCTGATCAAAGAATTCTTTTTAAGTTACATATCGGTCTAAATTAACTTCCAAGTTATTGCTAAATGAAATCTTGAAAACTTTTCTTAAAAGCATTAAAAATACGTCAATTATACAGCAAAGAAAATATTTTTTATTTGGTGAGCGCTGTTTTTGTGTGTATCACACCTCAAGAACCCTCTGCAAGCTTGTTCGTCGCAGTAGAAAGCACCAATTCTCAAGCAAGACCCAGTTGCTGTATGGCTGAATGGACCTTTAGTGACCGGTCTTTGATAAATGTATCCGTATGACTTTTTCACCAAGAAAAGAGCATAATTAAAAAATATACCATTTATATTTTTTAATTATGCACTTTTCTTGGTGAAAAAAAATAAATGGTAGTTTTTGTTGTGCTCCGCCGGGATTCGAACCCACAACCTTCCATTACGAATCCGAAATGTTACCACTGGACTACGGACCAGTCACGGCTTAGATGGCACGAATCGAATATCTGTTTTTGAATTATTTTTTAATGAAAATTACGATGGTTTTTTTTTGTGTGGTCCGGTCGATAGTACAGTTGGTAGAGTGCTTGCATTCCGTGCAGAGAGCTCGGGTTCGAATCCCACCGCGGGATTCAGAAGTCAGATTTGTTTTAAACACAACAAAATACCGGCAAGGCTTACTCAGCCTCCACAAGAAATGAGTACCAGCCTCCTCGGGATCTGGGAAACCTCCTCATCAACTGAAGCGGCTGGCGTAAGACCAGCCCCCTTACCCGTAAATATAAATAATATGATCCATTCGCTACATGCGACCCTTCGAGGAGAACACGACAAGAAGTTACACTATACGTATATGTAGCTTAGTTGCGTTTAGAAGGGTTTGCATCGTACCTCAATAGCCCTTTGCTAGCTTGGTTGTTGCTATAAAAAGCGATAATTCTCAAGTAAGACCCAGTTATTGTTAAGCAGAATGAACCTTATAGGACTCTTTGTAAAAGGCTGATCTAATCTAATCTAATCTAAGTTGCACAGATATGTTACATTGGAGATTCACATTACATGCATTCTCACAACCAGACACGTACAAGTTCGCGCTTGCACATGCCTCATGTGAACCTACAACATAAAAACCAAATCTCAAATGGACATACACCCTGCAACTCTTGCCGTCCTTCCCTGAGACAGGGTGACATTGGCAAAGTGATGAATTAAAAAAAAAACTGTTTTTTTCGACTTTGAACTTAAGACCTTCCGAGCACAAGTCAGAACTGCGTTTAAGTGGACTACATACCGATATTGATCCATTTTTGTTTCAGTCACTTTTCGGTGTCCAATTTCACGCATGTGTCTATTAGACCCAGAAATGAAATGATGGTGGGTACATTATACCTACATTAGATTAGACCCACATAGAATCAAAGACGGCAACGTAAGATTTTCTAAAACATTCGATAAATGTATGAAAGCACAGGAAATCATTTTCTCACCATTTTCATACCTTAACCTGTTATTTTTATAATCCTAGATTGTCGTCTTTGCTTCTATGCAGCTCGTATAGATTTTATCAAAATTTTCTCATCGCTTCTTTCTCTCTAGTCTCCTCTCACATCTTACGGTCAATGCTATTCACTTCAAAGTGGCGTTTTTACGGTAAAATAAAGAGATACCGTGAAAAAGGTGGATTCGCCTCACACCTCCTACCGTATATTATTTGATGAAATTTCCTTTTATCTCTTGGTCCGCCTTTGAGGCTTCAAATTTCGCCCTAAGATGTCTTGTATAAAATTATGCGCATGTTGTTCGAAAAATGCTGCCATTTTTCTTGAATAAAAAAACCTTCAGATAAGTAAAGAAAAAACCTTCACGTTGTAATTTAGGATGGTTTGCGTGAAAAGAAGATATTTATAAAGAAAAATTTGTTTAAAAATGTGTAAGCTTTTCTGGCTTGCAAGGACAAAAAATGTATACAGGTTGGTCGCTGGTATGGTCGAGGGGCTAACGCGTGGGAACTCAAATTTGCGTTATTGAAACCATCGCAAGTTCTAGCCCCGCCTTCGACGTGCCTATCGACAGTAGCACACAATGCAGAAAAAGAATAACGGTGTTTGGAGACCGCGCTTTCGCCGTTGCGGGACCGTCCACTTGGAACCAGCTGCCTCCTGAAGTGTGTGCCAAGGAAGGGATCGAGAGCTTCAAGAAGGGAATGAAGACCCATTTCTTCACCGCCGCGTCAAGCCTGAAAACGCCCTTGCAGTGACAGTAGTCACGAAACGGCGCTCTACAAATCATCATCATCATCATCATCATCAACTTTGAGTCTTTCTTTTCTTTTATTTTCACATTTTTGAGTTAAATTGCCCGAGAAGGATCAGACTTTATCCGTCCATCTTCACAAGCTAATAAAAAAATACAAATTAAACTTTTAAAATAAAACAGTGAAAATAAAACTGTGTGGTGTAGGAACAGTTATTTTAAATTCAAATTAATTTTCACTCCGTAAATGCACACACCTTGTAATTTCCTTGAAAATTTCTTCTTCATATCTTACGGGAAATTCGATCACTTTAGTACCAAAAATAAACTCTAATAAGTCCGGTCCATAGCTTGTCAATAGATAGTTGGTAAATTGCTTGCATTCTATGCCGAGAGCTCGTGTTCGAATCCCACCGAAGGTATCAGAAATGATTACCCGTTTCGGTCTATATTTCAAACCCAAAATATATTACCAGCAAAGTTTACTCTGCCTTCACAAAAATGAGTACAAGCCTTCTCAGTAGCTGGGAAACCCCCATTGTTACTGAAGGGTTTAAAAAATAAAAAGGTTTCCCACGCTACATGTGACACTTTCGGCGAAAACGCGGCAAGAAGTGATACTATATGCATAGCTTAGCAGCGTAACAGGACCTTTAAAACCGTGTACAATCGATAAAAAGAAGCATTCAAAAATCTTAACCTAATAATATTTCACAATGAATGTTTAATTTTATTTATTCGGGGGTTTCCGGTAATTGTTTTTTAAAACCCCCCGAGGGGTCTTTTTGACTTTCTATATAATTCGCTAAAAGCCTCTCATTCCGAACAAACAGCGCTTAAAGACCGTCGCATAAAATTTTATTTTCGGGGTCGTTTTTCGCAAATGGGGTCTACGCGATATCAAGTCTAGGAAAGCGCGCGAAAAACAAAAACCCTTATTTAATTCTGATAACAAAATTAACAAGCTGAGTGCTGAACAAAGGGAACAGTACCCTTAGTACGAGTTGCAAAACTTGAGAAAAGTTAAGTTTACGGAAAATATTAATGCGTGATTTCTCCCAAAATCTGCCGTTTTTGTTTCTTACACTTTGTGGTCATAGCAAAAGAGTTACAGTGATGAAGAAAATCAAGTTCAAACAAACAAAAACGGCAGATTTTGGGGGAAATCACTCTTTAATAATTGCCGTAACTTTACATTATTTCAGTTTTGCAACTCGTACTCAGGGAACAGTACTTAGATTATAGAATATAGCGTTAACTCACGTCAGTTGCGTAAATCTAAAATATACGGAGTACGACGTCATTGTTACTCTGTCGCCATTCCGCTTGTGGTGGCCAGAGCCTCTGCAGAGATGCCTTCATTTCTTCCTATTATTATATCAGGCTAATTTATTCTAAATTACAAATGATTAGACAGCGCTGTTTTTGTGTGTGTCACACCTCAAGGGCTCTCTCAGATCATGGATAACACTTTCTACAAAGGTGTGTCTTGAGTCCTCCGCGAAATACACCCACAGATTTGGTGTTTTTCACTCCGGGTGGCAGTTTGTTCCACTCCACCGGACCCGCAACACGGAAAGCGCGGTTTCCAAAATTTGTACGAATCTGACGGCGCGGCTGAACCAAATTGACTGCTCCATCGCCCGCGGATCTGAGTGTCTGCCTCCTTACACCCATTTCAACAGGCAAAATCATGTCAGTCAGATAAGGTAGAGCCAAGCCATAGATGGCTTTATATACTCGTACCATCACACAAACAAGGTAGACCACCCTCTCCGGGAAACGAAGCCAATGTAGTTTTTTTAACAGCGGAGTGATGTGAGCGAATTCGTGTATCCCGAATATGATACTATACTAAATACTTTTTCAATTTATTCATATCCATCACCTTTTTCATGCATTTTCTTATTTTACGCTCGCTTTGTATATCCCACTCTTTCACAATCTCCTCAATCTGATCACTACATACTTTTCTCGGTCGCCCCTTACCTCTTTTTCCTTTCACACTACCTCTTTATACCTTTATACTTTGTCAGTCTATCATCATTCATTCTTTCCACATGCCTAAACCATCTCATCACATTCCTTTGTACCTTAACTTTCACTTTCAAATTACAAGTCACTCCTATAGAATTTTATTGAATCTTTATATTTTTTTACATTTACGCAATCGATGTGAGTTTACACAACTCGAGAAACAGATGAAATGTAAGTAATTTGATTTGTGCATCAAAAATTTATCTAACTTTGTGCTTTATCTAAAAAAAGTAAAATAGATTGGTTCTTTAAATAAGTCTTAGACTTTGTAAACTAATTCCAGTTTTTTTAGTTTGTGGCTGTTTCTCTAATTTGATTTTCGTGAACCACAAACAAAGTTAAATGTTTTTTTCAATCTTAATTTATGCAATGAAGTCTGCACGTGACGTGGTTATAATATAAATAAAATTGTGTCGTCATTCAGCCGGGTTGCTAAGGAAAAAGCATACAAATATTTTGTTATTGATTACATAAGATGGCAGTCCCATACAAGAATGACATTTGGTCACCGAAAAAAAAGTACCCCATTCAAAAATAATCCAACCTCATTGGGAATCCAATAGAATTCCAATCTATGTATATATTATTAAGTGCGTTCTTGCAAGTAGTCACGGCTAAGTTCACGCTCACACATGCTGCACGTTTACTTACAAAATAAAAAACCAAACCTCTAATGCACATAAGCCCTGCAACTCTTGCCACACTTCACTGAAGCAGTGGTGACAAAGGTATGGTGGACAATTTTTTACAGTAGGAATGTTTTTTACATTCTTGCCGGCCGAAAGCCAAAAAATAATGTCTTGCTTAAGAATTGTAAAGCTTTAAAATAAAACAATTCTTGAACAAATTTACGATTGGCCAGTAGTCTAGTGATTAATACTTCTGACTCGTGAATGGAAGGTTGTGGGTTCGAATCCCGAGTTCACAGCCGAGTTCTCCCGAAGCTCCAAGTCTCCAGAAGGCTTCCCCAGCTTTCAGACGTCAGTCCTGGGCGAGATCTAGAAGTAGACGGATGAGGGAAAGTTGATCTTCCAATGGTGGCAAAGTGAATAATGATGATGAGTTGATGATTAAACAAATCAATATAGAGCCGTTTCGTGATGTAGTCACTCCAAGGGCGCTTGTGCAAATGATGCCACAAATTTGGTTGTCTTCAGTGCTTTCCGGAACTTTCCATGGTCCTCTAGCTCTCTCACATGATGTGGCAGGTGGTTCCAGGCCAGAGGACCAGCAACTGCAACTGCACGCTCTCCAAACATTGTGTTAACTCTTCTTATCAGTTCCTCAATCTTTTAATTGGCTCCAGTCTCAGCCGAGCACAGTGTTAGGCTTTTTTTGCCGAGGGTGACTGGTTTGATTAAATCAGCGAGATATTTGGGTGTTTTTACAAATAAAGCTTTGTGGACAATGAGTTTGTGGTTTACACAAAAATAACGCTCACCAAATAAATTATCTTAACATTACATTTACATAATCTGAATTGCACATTACGTAATAGACGGATACAATTTCACTCGTTTTGCCGACAAAAGGAAAACAAAGAGAAATCTGTTCTGCTTGAAACTTTAGACTTGCCGAGAACAAATTTCTCTCTGATTTATGGTTCCCTGTACGTCTCCAGGCAAGTGGGTTTCAACCGAGAGCGGTATTACATCATTTATGGCAGTTTTACAGACTCCCGCGCTATTTACCTTTATTTTTCATTTTTACAAACGTCGCAGATAAAAAAAATATTCATTGCAGAAGGAAAACGACTGGCTGGCTTTCATTTTTGAATACAGATTCGTAAAACTGGACAGTACCTCTTAGTTATTCCTTGGCTGATAGGTTGGTATGCGGCTGACCACCCATACTATAGAAAATGGTTCACTTTCCAATGTCACCGCTGTTTCAGGGAAGGACGGCAAGAGTTGCAGGGTGTATGCCCATTTGAGATTTGAGTTTCTATGTTGTAGGTTTACATGCGGCTTGATCTAGCGCGAACTTTTATGTGTCTGCTTGTGAAAATGCATATAATGTGAATCCCCGATGTTAAATATCTTTGCAACTTAAATTAGATTAGACCTAAAAGGGAAAATACAGTGATACCTCAAGATACAAGTTTAATTCGTTCCGTAACCGTTTGTCAATTTGCTCGCATCTCAAAGCAATTTTCCCCATTAATGCCATTAATTCGTTGCAGCCTCAAAAATGCTACCCCCAATTGTTATTTTTATGTGTTTTTGAATACGAAAAGTGTATTTATAAGGAACAACTAGTATATAAAAACATAATAAAAGAGAATTTTAAGCAAAAAAAAAAACCTGGTTTTTATTAAGTATACATGCATATTTGGATTTTGGTCACTTAAATGCAACTTACACACAACTGAAATGCTACTCTAATACTAGTAATACACACAATCCGTTAGTCATCCTTTTATTCTTTGCATGCCTTTCATTCAATTTCCCCGCGCAAAATAAAAATAATCCTTAGAGTGTATTTATTACGTCTGCTACAATCTGCAATAACTTTTTTACTCTCTGCCCCTTTTTATGAGACGTTTTCGCGGTTCATCTCGCACATAAACAAACGCAAGACTGTCGTCCATCTTGTTCTTATCTGTACCCCGAGCACGTGTAAACTAAACTATAGTGTTTTCCAAATAATATATATGGAAACTGCAGCTCTCTCTGTGTGCGCTGTTTTGGTCTTCATACATTTTTTTGTCAACGCTATATTTGAGTTTAAACGAAGACAATGATCGTCCGCTGTCAGATTTTCATTGCTCTCTTTTTACGATGACTGATTATCCGAAGAGATATTATGCTCGTTGACTGAACCTAGAAAATCCCCGGAGGAAAAATGATTCAACCAACATATGCACGCAAACTACATAGATAGTGTAACTTCTTGCCTGCGTTACCCCCAGTTACCAGTGTTAACACTAGACTACGGACCAGTGTAACTAGTGTTACCACTGGACTACGGACCAGTGTTACCACTGGATTACGGACCAGTGTTACCACTGGACTAAGGACCAGTGTTACCTGTGCTACCACTGGACTACGGACCAGTGTAACCAGTGCTACCACTGGACTACGGGCCAGTGCTACCACTGGACTACGGGCCAGTGTTACCACTGGACTACGGACCAGTGTTACCAGTGCTACCACTGGACTACGGACCAGTGTTACCAGTGCTACCACTGGACTACGGGCCAGTGTTACCAGTGCTACCACTGGACTACGGACCAGTGTTACCAGTGCTACCACTGGACTACGGGCCAGTGTTACCAGTGCTACCACTGGACTACGGACCAGTGTTACCAGTGCTACCACTGGACTACGGGCCAGTGTTACCACTGGACTACGGACCAGTGTTACCAGTGCTACCACTGGACTACGGACCAGTGCTACCAGTGCTACCACTGGACTACGGGCCAGTGTTACCAGTGCTACCACTGGACTACGGACCAGTGTTACCAGTGCTACCACTGGACTACGGGCCAGTGTTACCACTGGACTACGGGCCAGTGTTACCACTGGACTACGGACCAGTGTTACCACTGGACTACGGACCAGTGTTACCAGTGCTACCACTGGACTACGGACAAGTCGTGATATAACGCTATAATTCAGTCTAATTTTTTAAACAATATTTTCTCATGATAAATCCTTTCACTTTCGGAAATTTTTGTGTTTCTGGACTAATTAATAGGTTGGTATGAGGCTGACCCCTCATGCTGTTAACACTTGGTTGATTACTTTTGAATGCCAACACGGTTTCAGGGAAAGGCGGCAGGAGTTGCAAAGTTTATGTTCATGTGAGGTTGGTTTCATCATTTTGCTAACCAACCAGACAGTAAAAAAGTTGTCTGACAGTAAAATCTTGCTATGGGGGGGGGGGGGGGTGTTCATTTGAGGAATGGATTTTTATTTGTAAGTGCACATGCAGCATTATTGTAAGCGCAAACCTACCCGTGTCTGTTTGTGAGCATGCATTTAATATTAATTTTAACTTATTTTTATGAATTTACTGGGTTATCTTTTAATTTAACTGCAATTATTCATTTTAACAGAATTTATTTCACGCGGTTTGGTTCACAATTTACAACAATTGACCATGACTGATTTCTGGGTATTGCTTTCGACTTCACGGCTCAATGTTTCAATCGGAGCTCTGGCCTACACACGATTTTGGCTTACATTTATAGACGTTCATAAGGACGTTTCTCGACTGTTCTTGATTTCTCGAGCATAGTGGATGATTCCAGAGCGTTGTTCTACCAGCGTGATTAGAAACACGTATGCACTAATACTACCACACGCTCGTTACTTTATAATTATTATGAATTTGCAACTTATATTATAGATTGTAGATGAAAAAGCACTGCGTAGATTTCGAATTTTTATTTATAACTCTTACTTCAAAAAATACCCACAATTATCAGCAAAATCTGTACAAAAAAATATTTATCAACCCGTCAGACTGTCCATCATGAATATTTAAACTTAGACTATGCGAGTTGGAACATTGTATTCCCAAGAGATCGTCGTGAATAGCGATGAATATTTCATGTTTGCTGAATACAACTCTGTACTTGTATGAAACTGAAACTGCAAATAGTAGTCCTGTACTCCCAAACTTAAACTCGTAATCAACATTAATAGTTCGGCAAACCGCGTGGATCTTGGCTTCGTTGATCAACCGCAGCCACCGCTGCCTGTCACTCCTTTGCAAGAGAAAAGTCATAGAATAAAAGACACAGAACTATTTGACCTTGAAGAATTCGAATTCAAATTTGAATTTAGAACGTTGCGTTCGATTCAGAATTGCCATCGAAATAAATAAAATAATTGTCATTTTTCTAAATACGCAAATGATACCTACCTAACAAAAATACTTCCATATCTAATCTAATCTTATCTGAGTTGCAAAGATATGTAACTTTGGAGATTCACATCACATGCATTTTCACAAGCAGACACGTAGAAGTTCGCGCTTATATATTAAAGAAACATATTACAGAAAAATAAATTAAAAAAATATTTGTTTTAATTCCTTGGCTTATAGGTTGGTAGAAGCTGACCACCAATATTGCAAAAAAAAACTTTGCTTAGGTCATCCGTGTTTCAGGGTCGATCGGCAAAAGTTGCAGGGTGTATGTTCATTTGAGCTTTGAACTTTAATTTGTAAGTACACGTGCAGCATTTGTAGGCGCGTCTGTTTGTGGGCATTTCATATGAATCTTAAATGTTAATGCATCTTTTTCAACTTAAATTATACATGATAGATAAGATTCCTTCAGTTCTATTCTTAGACATTTTAGTCGTCCGTTGAGCCCACGCTTTGACAAACTAATGATGCCTGGGCTGGAAGTCTCATCACCACGGTCATTCTTAACCTACCGAATTTTGGTAATATTTTTATGAAGACTAATCAGCTGCTCACTTGCGGCCATCTTGGATTGAAAGGTCTTCATACAAATGCATCATTAATTTGTCTAAACGTGGGCTCAACGGACGACTAAAATGTCTAAGAATAGAACTGAAGGAATCTTAACTATCATCTATAATTTAAGTTGCAAAGTTGCAGCTTACAAATGCTGCATGTGTACTTACAAATTAAAGTTCAAAGCTCAAATGAACATACACCCTGCAACTTTTGTCGATCTTCACTGAAACTAAGAATAGCACCTTTTGAGTTTTTTCGCATTAATTTAAGCTCAAAGATCTTTCAAAGCAATTTTCTTTTGACAGAGCTAGTATTTATAGGAGACACATTTTTCTTTTAAAGTTTAGAAAAGGCTTGAGTTATGTACACACAAATAATGTAAAAAAGAACCACGTTGGTCACCGTCTGGACGAGTATTATTTATTTACTTTAATCTCACGCAAAAATCGAACAGAGATCGAGAGCGTCTGAAAAATATGGTGCTTTGAAAAACTCTTTTTTTTCTCTCTCAGATCAGATTTCAGAGAGAGAGTAAATAGAGTATCAAAGAAAGAGATGTGTCAAAAGAAAGTTTCTATAATATAAATCTATAATCTAAGTTGTGCTGAAATTTAAAATTCATATTTCAAGCACGCCCAAAAACAAACAAGTGTAAATTTGCGCTTACACACGCGGTAAAGGTCGTAACAAAATTCAAACTCAAATATCAAATGAGCATATGCCCTGCAACTCATGCCTACAACTTATCTAAGTTGCAAAGATATGTAACATTAAGGATTCACAATTCACATTATATGCATTTTCACAAGAAGACACTTATAAGTTCGCGCTTAAACATGCCGCATGTGGATTTACAATATAAAAACCCAAATCTCAAATGAATATAAGCCATGTAACTTTTGCCGAACTTGTCTGAAACAGGGATGACATGGGCAATGTGAACCATTTTTTACAGTATGGGTGGTCAGCCGCATACCAACCTATCAGTCAAGGAATAAATGTTAATAATAGGCAATATATGTTAAAAACGCATTTAGCTTGACATTGAGATTTAAAATTCAAAATTTCAGTTCGATTTGAGCCATCGTTCGCACTTCAGTCGATTGCAAATGAGTTATTTTACGGAATGGGAGAAAATATTTATTCTGAAATGTATTTGCCTGTACCCTATGCACGAGTCGGTAAAAGTCATACAAAAATTAAAACCCAAGTTTCAAATTAACATAAACCAAACAAGTCATGCCTACAACTTATGAAAAAAAAAATATATATTCCCCTATGGAAATCCAGCCCTCTACATTTCGATTACAAATCGTTCACTGCTAGCTTAGACACCGGTAATTTTTTGTTATTTGTAATGAAAATGTATTCTACCGACCGTGCCGTGAGCTTGGGTTCGAATCCCACCGAGGGTGTCAGAAATGATTTCCCGTTTCGGTGTTTATTTCAAACCCCAAAATAAAATACCGGCAAGGCTTACACAGCCTTCACAAGAAATGAGAACCAGTCCAGGGAGCTGGGAAACCCCCACTTCAACTGAAGTGGTTGGCGTAAGGCCGGCCCCCTTGCCTGTAAAAATAAAAAGGCTCAACTGTCACATACGGCTGAGACTGAAGCCAAATCAAGGATTGAAGAACCTATAGGAAGAGTTAACACAATGTTTGGAGAGCGTGCATTTGCAGTTGCTGGCCCTCTGGCCTGGAACCACCTACCACATCATGTGAAAGAGCTAGACGACCATGGAAAGTTCCGGAATGCACTGAAGACAAGCAAATTTCTAGCATCGTTTGCACCAGCATCCTTGGAGTGACTACATCACGAAACGGCGCGATAAAGAAATCATCAACTCATCATCATACGACCCCATCGTGGATAACGTGACAAGAAGTTACACTATATTTTAATTTTTAATTAAAAAAAAAAAAAAAAGATTTGTGAAGAGGAATGCAATTCACTAACCTATTCTGCCTGGCCAGAAACAGCTATTAATATCATCATTTAATAATTCATTATTGTTTATTATTAATGAATTATTAAATAATAATTACCCAATAACATCTGTTGAACCAGGGTCAAAGTTAAATTCAAGTGACCCAAGCGGGGATCGAACCAAGGTTGTTCCATTCGAAACACGCTAGAAAGATCAGCCCCCTTATATGTGTAGTTTTGTTGCGTTTTCATTGAAAAAATGACTCAATTTTCAACATGTTTTCAGTTGTCAAAACACTGGACAAGCTGTCTGCCTGTGTGTGAGATACTCGCTGTACCTGCAGTTTATTTTACTTTATTTTATTTCTCATTCCATCTAAATGTTTTTTTTTTGTAAGTTTTTCTCTGTTGAGAACATCTGTACTCTCCCACAACCTTTTCAAAGTTCGGCCGTTATTTGTTAAAAGATTTGACCTGCACTGCGAGCATAAACAATCGATATAAATTCCTCTCGCATGCGTAAATCGAAAACGTACCAAATATACGACGGCAATCCTGGTGAATCATTTCGTTTGCATACACTTTTTCGATTCACGCGATCGAGGTGAGATTTACTCAATGCTTTATACTTGGAGTAGCGTGGTTTGGATTCCCTCAGGCGCGGATAATACTTGGATGGGGTAACAACCTCGAAATGATGATTAAACACGTCGCAAAGGACCCTGACTCTGAGAACAGGGGTGAGGAAAAGGTGGTACGCTGGTTTTCAGATGGGGTAGGCGAATGAATGGAATATCCAGAGTCATAATAAACGGAGAGCTTGTATGAAGAAGGTTATGACTATGGATGAAATGAAAGAAGTATGTAAGGACAGAAAGAAATGGCGGTTGATCTGTAATGTTGGCGGTTAGGGCTAGGGTTTTTTTGAATTGGAATTTCGTATTTGTTTTAATGTTTATACATATTATTATTTGTTTATTTCAAAAACGTAATTTGTTGTGTATGTTCCTTGACTTATAGGTTGGTATGCGTCTGACCACACATGCTGTAGAAAATGGTTCACTTTGCCAATGTCACCCCTGTTTCAGGGAAGGACGGCAATAGTTGCAGGGTGTATGTCTATTTGTGATTTGGGTTTTTATGTTGAAGGTTCACATGCGGCATGCGCAAGCGTGAACTTGTACGTGTCTGCTTGTGATAATGCATATAATGTGAATCCCCAATGTTACATTACTTTGCGACTTTGCGACATATAGTGTAACTTCTTGCCGCGTTATCCCCGAGGGGGTCGCATGTGGCTAGTTGAACCTTTTTATTTTTACAGGTAAGTAGGCCGGCCCTACACCAACCACTTCAGTTAAATTGGGGGTTTCCCAGCTCCCGAGAGGGCTGGTACTCATTTCTTGTGAAGGCTGAGTAAACCTTGCCGGTATTTTATTTTGTGGTTTGAAATAAACACCGAACCGGGAAAAAAAAATCTGATATATATCATATACCTTTACCATAAGCCGATCACTAAAGGTCCATCCAGCCTTACAGCAACTGGGCCTTGCTTGAGTATTGGCGCTTTCTACAGCGACGACCAAGCTCGCAGAGGGCTCTTGAGGTGTGATGCACACAATAAAGCGCTCTACAAATAAATCATCCTAATATTATTATTATTAAAGAGAAAGACAATGATGCAATATCGATAGCGGGTTGATATCGTTAGTTATTGTGATTGGCAGGAGAATGATGATGGCGCCTTCAGTGGGGTGCGTGATGACCTCCTGCCCTATAAGAAGTGATAAGCCGCGCCCTCACTGGGCGCAGCCTTAATGAAGAGCCGCATAAAGACAATATACAGTAGTACGGGTATGTACAAGGGGATGTTCTGAACACAGTAAGCAGATAAGCAACTAAGCTACACATATAGTGTAACTTCTTGCCTGCGTTATACCCGAAGGGGTCGCATGTGGCGCATATTTATTTTACGGGGGCCGGCCTGGTGTGGTTTGGGCATGTGGAAAAAATGAATGGTGATAGACTGACAAAGTTTATATACAAAGAAAGTGTGAAAGAAAAAAGAGGGAAGGGACGACCAAGAAAAGTTTGGAGTGATCAGATTGAGTGGATTGTGAAAGAATGGCATATGCATTATACAAAGTGAGCGTAAAAGAAGAAAATGCATGAAAAAGGTGATGGATATGAATGAATTGAAAGAGGTACATATGTCAGGATCAGAGGCGGTTGCTCATATAGTTCTTCCGTGCAGTGAACTGCCTACATTTTGCAAAAATTTAAACATAAAAATGTGAATTAATCAAAGAAGTATACTGTTTTAATTCACTTTTTTTATTATTTTATTTTAAATATGTCTAACAGTTTTCGCCTAAAAAGGCATCCTCAGGACAATGACAATCACAATCAAAATTAGAATTCTCTTCTTTTTCATCTCCCTTCACATTAAAGAAACTTCACATGAATAAGAAGAGAATTTTAATTTTGATTGTCATTGTCATTGTCCTGAGGATGCCTTTTTAGGCGAAAACTGTTAGACAGATTTAAAATAAAATAATAAAAAAGTGAATTAAAACAGTATATTTCTTTGATTAATTATACAATGGACTTTCACTGTATAAACCACCAAACCCTGAAAAATATATAAAAATGTGAATTTATTTTAAAGAAAAATTTGAATGATTGGTATTCAATAATCAAAGATCGATGTATGTGGCGACATCTGTCATTATTAGAATTATGGGTATAATTCATTTTCACAATATTAAATAATGATTAGGCTTCCACATATTCACAATATTTTAAAAATAATTTCAGAAATATTCACGCAAAAATAGAAATGTAATAAAAACGAGTTGTTAGTGTTGAAATGTCGAGGCTAGTTTGAAATAGGGATAGTGGAAAAGCTAACTAGGCGCTCTCAATGTTGTTTTTTCTCATATGGTTTTTTACGACACTATTCCTCGAGAAGTGGGAATAATAAAAATGATGATGCGCGTCATTTGTGTGGTATTAGTCTAATGATATTTCTTAACGCAACTACGCTGCACACATACTACAACTTCTAGTTAACCCTGGCCCTTAGCATAAAACGCAAGCACTCTGCCAACAGTGAATTGAGCTACCGGCATGATCTTTCTTAAACTATTAAAAACAATTATTTTAATCTAATCTAAGTTGCAAAGATATGTTACATTGGGGATTGACATTACTCGTATATGCATTTCCACAAGCAGACACGTATACAATCGCGCTTTAACATGCCGCATGTGCACTCACAATATAAAAACCCAAATCTTAAATGAACCTACCCCTCTGCAACTCTTGCCGACCTTCCCTGAAACAGGGGTGACATTGGAAAAGTGAACCATTTTCTACAGCATGGAGGGTCAGCCGCATGCCAGTTATAATAATTAAATAATACGGTGATAATGATGAGTTGGTGATTTCTTTATGGCGCCGCTTTGTGATGCAGTCACTCCAAGGGCGCTTGTGCAAATGATGCCAGAAATTTGCTTGTCTTCAGTGCATTTCTGAACTTTGCATGGTCCTCTAGCTCTCTCACATGATGAGGCAGGCGGTTTCAGGCCAGAAGACCAGCAACTGCAAATGCACGCTCTCCGAACACTGTGTTTACTCTTGCATCTTTTACTGTACTTTACTACATCCCCCGTAAAGTGAGATTCATCCCTTTAAACTTTTATTTATTTATTTATTTGAGAAAACTGCAGCTTTATAAAAAGTAATTACAATGGTGTTCTTAAAATTAATATAAGCCAAAATTGTTTCTTCTATTTAAAATTATAGAGATAGAATAATAATTTGATCAGTATGCTGAGCTAGTATTGATATATAATAGAAAATTGAGAAGACAAGAAAATAAAAAGAAAAAGAGAGCAAAACAAAAAACAAAAAGCAAAAAGTTGACAAGCAACAAAAAAGAAAAAAAAGAAACAAGGTGTAAAAAAATAAAATTAAAAGTAAAAGTAAAGTGGAAAGGAATGAGGAAAAGGAGGGATTATTACGTAAGTGAAGGAGCTTGATTGAGGGAGTTAGGGGACAGAGTTGAAAAATATCTCAATTTATTGCGAAAGGTTGTAAATGAGTCATGGAAAATATCTAGGTTTTTGAAATTTTGGTTATAGTCACGCTGTATTCTGAATAAAGTTAAGTGGTTTCCTTGACTTATAGGTTGGTATGAGGCTGACCACCCATACTGTAAAAAATGGTTCACTTTGCCAATGTCACCCCTGTTTCAGGGAAGGTCGGCAAAAGTTGTGGGGCTTATGTTCATTTGAGGTTTGGATTTTATTTGTAAGTACACATTCAGCATTTGTAAGCGCGAACTACACTTGTTGGTTTGTGGGCATACATCTGAGAGCTTTAAATGAATATATCTTTGCAACTTAGATTATAGATTATAGATTACCTATAGGTTAAAACTTATTAATAAAACATTTTTTCTCGCGATGATATAAAATAATCTTCATTCCTAAATTCCTCACGCTCTCCCGACTGGCTAGTTCTACAAATTGCCTTTACCTCAAGTTTAAAACATCCCCAATAAACACGTTGACAATAAATGCCCTGAAACTTAAACACTCACTAGAGACACTATCAATGTTTCTATACATTATTTGGTGTAACCATTGACACATCAAATAAAACAACTCTGAGTATAGCGGTACACAATGGCATATTGTTACCGACTTTGATGTGTGGAAGTGAAGCATGGACAGTGAATGATAGCGAAATGAGTAAAGCATGTACGGTGGAAATGAAGCATTTGAGAAGCATGACAGGAAAACCTGTCAAGGATAGAGTTAGGAATGAATGGGTTAAAAAATAACGTAAGTTGAAAGAGGATGTGAAGGTTAAGGTATCAAAAGAATGTGATGGGATAGTTTGGGCATGTGGAAAGAACGAATGACGATAGATTGACAATGTATATATATAGAGGAAGTGTGAAAGGAAAAAGAGGTAAGGGATGACCGAGAAAAGTACCTACGGAGTGATCAGATTGAGGAGATTGTGAAAGAATGGGACATACAAAACGAGAGTAAAAAAAGAAACTGCATGAAAAGGGTGATGGATGTGAATGGATTGAAGGAGGTATGTAAGAATAGGAAGAAATGGAGGCAGCTCTGTAAGGATCTGAGTGGTCAGTTGTATACCAACCTTTAAGTCAAGAACATACGCGAAAAAAAAGATTTTAGACAGCAAGAGCACATTTGTTTTTTTTTTTATACTCAGCCGAGAATCGAACTCACGAACCACTAGACTACGGACCAGTGTACAGTTCGCTCCCCCAGTTCTTGTTTACCGTATACGCCAATCTTGTCAAATATGATTTTTTCATGCAGTTGTCTTATGAATCAAATTCTACACAATCTAAGCTAAGAAAAACCGTACAACTCGATAATGTGAGAGTTCTTTTAAATATTTTTTAAATAAATTTATTGTTTTTATAATACACATTGGCCCAGTACACATGCAAACATTGCTCATGTAAAGTTTTCTCAATGGCGTATACGGTAAACAAGAACTAAGGCAGCGAGTTGTGTCTGTTACTATGCTTCAATACCGTAAGCTAGTGTCGGGTCCACTTAATTATGTGTCAATGGGTGAAACGCTATGGTAGAGTTTGACGTAATATCTTGTACTAGCGGAGGGACGTATCCTTTGACTGGATTTACACCCTGAGCACGTTTCGTCCCTAAACGAGGTGATTTTCTGTCGTGTGGGACAAAACAAAGGGCGGGAAATGTGATGAAAACAGATTATGTTAGGGTGACATCAAATTATTGCGTCCTATCGTAAAGGCCACCGCAGAATCTAGATGCTAGTTTATTCGAGTCTATAATCTGTAATCTAAGTTGCAGCGATGTATGGCATATCTAATCTAATCTAAGCTGCAAAGATATATATCATTTAAGATTTATATTAAATGCATTCCCACAAGCAGACATGTATAATTTCGCGCTAACACATGCCGCATGTGGACCTACAATATAAAAACCCAATCTCAAATGAACATAAGCCCTGCAACTCTTGCCGTCCTTCCCTGAAACAGGGGTGACATTGGCAAAGCGAACCATTTTTTACAGTAGAGGATGGGGAGGCGATAACCTTTCTATTTTAAAAGCCTAAGCCCCCAAAATTGCAAATCAACCGTCATTTTTCTGTTTGCATTGCATCCAGATTCATAATCAGTTTCAAAAGAAGCACGATCCACTGTTAATGCTTTAAAAATATACTTAGAGCTTTATCTTCAAAACAAGTATTTTTCCTTCCACGTTTGTCATTTTATTTCATCACAAAGTGTCGGGCTTGCCGAGCTTTTATTTTTCCTGTCCTATCCACGAAGCGACGTCGGCGAGGATTTCTTTTTACCCTGAAAAAAGAAGCGAGCTACAAGCCCTGATTAAATTTGCATCATATTAGGGTAATCTGCTCAACCTCTTTTCTGGCGGGCTTCTCTGGATTGAAAAAAATATTTCATACTCCCTCCTGTAAAGACTTAAATCTCATATTATCCATCCTTCCTGCCAACTTAAATTCATTAACAGATCGACACCAGTCGCTCCCCCAGTTCTTGTTTGCTGTATACGCCAATCTTGTCAAATATGACTTTTTCATGCAGTTGTCTTATGAATCAAATTCTACACAATCTGAGCTAAGAAAAACCATAAAACTCGATAATGTGAGAGTTCTTTTATATATTTTTTAAATAAATTTCTTGTTTTTATAAGACACATTGGTCCAGTACACATGCAAACATGGCTCATGTAAAATTTTCTCAATGGCGTATACGGTAAACAAGAACTAAGGCAGCGACCTGTACGGTGTACCCTTAGTACGAGTTGCAAAACTTGAGAAAAATAAAGTTTACGGAAAGTATTAAAGAGTGATTTCTCCCAAAATCTGCCGTTTTTGTTTCTCACACTAATGGTCTTAGCAAAAGAGTTACAGTGATGAAGAAAATCAAGTTCAAACAAACAAAAACGGCAGATTTTGGAGGAAACCACTCTTTAATAATTGCCGTAAACTTTACATTACTCAAGTTTTGTAACTCGTACTAAAGGTACTGAAAGGTAAAACTGAATAAGTACTGATTCACCCATTTGAGAAATTTTACATGGATAAGACATTTTATTGTCAGTAGCTTCTCCTGAGTTCTTCTAAATGAATCCTGTGCGGGAGACTCCTTAGATTTCAAAGATTCTAGGGGTCTATGACACTTGTTATGGTGCCACAGAGGTGTTATTTCTATGCTTGGTCGTCGCTACAAAGCGCCAATACTCAAGCAAGACCCATCTGTTGTAAGGATGGATGGACCTTTAGTAACCGGTCTTTGGTACAGGTTTTAAGAATTTTTCAACCCAGCGAAGAGCATATTTGAAAACATAAACGGTATTTTTTTGTGCTCCGCCGGGATTCGAACCCATTACCTTCCATTTTTGAGTCCTAAGTGTTGCCGTTGGACTACGAACCTGTCCTTTTTTTAAACCGAAACCTTTAATCTAAAATATTAGTAGAGTAGTCAGCCTCATACCAACCTTCAATTAATCATTTTTAATAAATAAATAATTTATCAAAATATAAAATAATGAATTTTTAATTGATGATGTTCCTGGCTAGTCCAAATAAGTTGGTGAATTGCATTCGTCTTCCCAAATCCATTTGAAAAAAAAATATTAATGGCGTGAAGCGATAGTAACTCCTTACTGTCTTTATTTTTTTCTAGTCTTTCTTTTTTTACCAACCTTTCTTTCTTTCCAGTCTTTCTTTTTTCTCTAGTCTTTCTTTTTCCTCTAGTCCTTCTTTTTTCTCTAGTATTTATTTTTTCTCCAGTCTTTCTTTTTTCTCTAGTCTTTCTTTTTTCTCTAGCCTCTCTTTCTTCTCTCTGTCCTCTCTTTAATTTCCCATACAGCGCAGGCGGTTACAGTAAGAAAGACATTGCCCGTAATGTATTACTCTTTGTCAGACGTTTATTGCGCGGGAAACAATTACAGTAAAACACAGAAAGGCGGGAAAACAAAGAGAGATAAGAATAGTACTTCTTAATTACGTCTATTATTATTGTACCTACACCTACTCAGTACTCACTAATAAAAATGTTACCTATGTATGTGCATACACAACACCATTGAGCTATGATATCTGTGGACAACAAATTGTTTTAACGAAAACAGATAATAATATATCTGTTTCAACCTACTTACGAAAATGGTCATAAGTAAAAACAAAGAACTTCACTGTTGCATTTCCATGTGTACAAAAAAATTCATGCGAATGTAAAATTCGCAACTGAAAATTAAGTTTTTGTCGCTTATTACTGCCTTTTAACCGTCGATATCTGTTTCAATCTACTTACGAAAATGGTCATTAGTAAAAACAAAGAACTTCACTGTTGCATTTCCATGTGTACAAAAAAAATCATGCGAATGTAAAATTCGCAACTGAAAATTAAGTTTTTGTCGCTTATTACTGCCTTTTAACCGTCGATATCTGTTTCAATCTACTTACGAAATTCGGTCATTAGTAAGAAAGAGAACAAAGAACTTCACAGTTGCTTTTCCTTGTATACAAAAAAAAGTCGGTGAATGTAAAAATGTTTCTAGAAAGGTGGCCGCATTGCCGCGTGCGTACTACGCCCGGAGCAGTCTAAATATAGAAGCACGCTGTAGAAATCTTTTGATCGATAAAATTGACGAATTTTCAAGGAAAAATACATTATTTTAAGACATTATGGCATGTGCTGTAATTGGGTGTCAAAATACAAAATGGAGAAAGCAAGAAAACATAAAATTTGACACTTAAAAACATGTTGTGTATGACTAGATACACAACTGCAACGTTTGACAGGACTGAGACAAAAGTGGTAGATAGTATGTACCAATGCAGTAAGTTAGTTTCTGCTCCTCTATGTTATTACTCAATGCAACTACCATTGAGTATGACAAGATGATTTCCCGTTTCGGTGTTTATTTCAAACTCAAAATAAAATACCGGCAAGGTTTACTCACCCTTCACAAGAAATGAGTACCAGCCCCTCGGGAGCTGGGAAACCCCCACTTCAACTGAAGTGATAAGCGTAAGGCTTGCCCCCTTGCCTGTAAAAATAAATGGGTTCGAATCGCCACATGCTCTCCCTCGGGGAAAACGCGGCAAAAAGTTACACTATGTTAGACTGGTCCGTAGCCCAGTGGCTACACTTCGGACTCGTAAATGGAATATTGTGGGTTCGAATCCCGGCGAAGCACAAAAAATATACCATTTATATTTTCAAAAATGCTCTTCGCTGGGTTGAAAAATCCATAAAACCTTTCCTAAAGACAGGTCACTAAAGGTCCATCCAGACTTACAGCAACTGGGTCTTATTTGACTATTGACACTTTGTAGCGACGACCAAGTTCATAAATACCTCTGCGGCACTACAACAAGTATCATAGACTCCTAGAATCTCCGAAATCTATCGAGTCTCCCGCACAGGATTTAAAAAAAAAACTATTTGAAATAAACACCGAAACGGGAAATCTTAATGGTAGTTGCATTGAGTAATAACTGATACCTGACGATGATCTAAGATCGAAAACGTAAGTAAAATTAAAGAATAAATAATTGTAAAAGTGAAAATATAAAACAGTGTTTGATTTAAATCCTTAAACTAAATAAATTATTGAAAAAAAAACTATGCGCGTAGCTTGGTATCGTTTTATTTTGGCAACGAAAGTTTAATTCAAAATGGCCGAAAGCATATTGTAGTCGTTGGATCTTTGGCGCGTAAAAATGAAACATTCCCCGAGGCGCGGAGTGTAAATTAGAATTAGGAGGTAATTTTAATAAACGATGGCCCGGAATTCCGACCCGGACTTTTATATCTCTGGGGGAGGCCGGACTAATGGGGAGTCCGGAGTAGCATAAACTTAATTATTAATATCGGAATAAATTACGACAATTCACGTGCAGGGAGAAGAGCCAAAATATGTCGAGAAAATTATTTCTTATGCGGTAGAGAAAATGTGAAAGTTAAAGATTATGGCCATAGAGATGTTTTCCGGGATCTGTTGCCGTGGTCTGTGGGAGCTGGAGCTTTTGGACGTTTCGCCCATGTCTACGATATACGCCACAGTTTCACATGCAAAATAAACAGATGTCGCTGCTCCACAACACAAACTCATATCGACTGCTCCAAGGTTTTTGACTTATTTCCATTTCTGAAGGTAACAAATCATTGTCTTCATTCCAAGATGACAGCCGTGTCTCTATCTCTTTTAAATTCGTTAATAAATGAATGTAAAAAATAGTTTAGGCATTGTTCTCCATGGAATTAATAACATTTTTTTTTTCTTTTTTGCTTTCCTGCAAAACTAGCAATTTCTATTGCTGAGGTATAAACGGGCGCAAACAGATTGCAGGCAGACAGTCTTCATACGGCAATCTACTTTTAAACACGAAAGTCAGTTTAAGTGGACACAAACCATCTGTGAAATAAATGTAAAAGTGTAAAAAATAAATGTAACTGTAAAAAAATAAATCTAAGTGTAAAATAAATATCCTGTAAAGAAGACCAATATTTAGATTTTCAAAATATGTATTTGAACCCAAAAAATCGTAACAGTACAATCAATTTCCAGGCAACCGTCAACGAGAACTGTCAAAATAATTGCTTTTATCTTGTCTCTTTTTTTAAGTATGGCGCTATTATCTCATGTCTCTTTTTTCACTGTACCTAGATACCTATTTCATTCCATGGCACACGCATTACGATGGGAACAAGTCACATATTTTTTTCTTTGCCATCCATCTCTTTTATATAAATTGACGTTTTCCACAGTTTCTCACGTCTTTCGCCGTCTGTAAAATTCATTAAATAATATCTGGGTCGCCATTTTAATAATATATTTCATGCACTCAAAGCTCAACTTCTTGGCGCCAATTCATCTCTACAGCAAACTAAATCTTAAGGGCCCTGTCCCGTTTTAACATAATCAAAATTTAAAGTTTTTCGAATCTCGAACAGACAAACGTTGCAACGCATAAAACAAAAAAATTCTCTAGTCCAGTATTTGTACACACTTAAAAATATGATACAAATGTCAAATGTGTTTGGGGGCTCTTTACAATAGCATATACAGTTGTCGTTGAATCTTTTCACACGATGTCACATTTCTTTTTAAACGTCGATCAAGCCAAGAACACACTAACTGTTTACACTCTGTCTCTCTTTCACACACGCGATACATGGGCTAAGGCTCTGAGCTCTTCGCACAGCGATATCCAATAGTGCAATATGGGATAACATTTTGTAGACGTCATGTAGCGGAAAAATGAAAACAATTTTCAAGACCTATGTTTTTTAGGTTTTCACTTTTTTCTTTATAAACTGTTTTTATGGCTATGTCCAGAGTGCATCAATATAAATAAATTTTATTTATATCGATGTCAGAGTGAAAATTACGACTAAAAAGAGGGAGAATTCTGACTCGAACTTCTAAAAAGTACTTCTGGCAAATAAAATATTGCAATTCATATTAGTTTTTCATAATAATAGGCACAAATTTGGTCATTTTCTTTGTGCAAAAAAATGTTTACATATGCCAATGATTCACATTCGGGGATAAAACGGCCACAGTTGCACATAATAATTTACATAAATAAAAACAACATGTAGAAAAAAAACAGTGTTTTTTTTAAATCTTTATTAGTTTTTTAGTTACAAATACAACAACAACCTACAAATTATTAATATTCAGTTACAGAATGAATCCAATACATTTTTCAAAACTGGCATGTGAGATAAAGATTTGTTTACAACATCTTGGTTTGTTTACACTGCGCGGAAAGCAAGTGGTCGGTGCAATAGGAAGAATAGCAAAGAACAAGCGATTGACGATGGATCTGAGAATGGCGGTACACAGTGGCATATTGTTACCGACTTTGATGTATGGAAGTGAAGTATGGACAGTGAACGATAGCGAAATGAGTAAAGTATGTACGGTGGAAATGAAGCATTTGAGAAGCATGACAGGAAAAACTCTGAGGGATAGAGTTAGGAATGAATGGGTAAAAAAAGAATGTAATTTGAAAGAGGATGTGAAAGTTAAGGTACAAAAGAATGTGATGAGATGGTTTGGGCATGTGGAAAGAATGAATGATGATAGACTGACAAAGTATGTATACAAAGAAAGTGTGAAAGGAAAAAGAGGGAAGGGACGACCGAGAAAAGTATGGAGTGATCAGATTGGGGAGATTGTGAAAGAATGGGATATACAAAGTGACCATAAAAGAAGAAAATGCATGAAAAAGGTGATGGATATGAATGAACACCTATCTGGTCCTTTCATATAAAAATGACTTCTTTGCCTTTAAAATACCAAATAGGTATCACACACCACACTACATACTCTTTGGAATTTTCATACAAATTTTACTTCCAACTATAGTACCTACCAAATAATAACTGATTCTGTAGAACTCTTTTTGGTCCTTTCAATGATTGTCGTTTATTTAAATTCTAAAGTGCCAAATAGCTGCTGTGGCAAAAATTTCATAACCCCCACTTGAGCAGTCTGAATGCAAGATGAAAATTTATGACTGTAAAAACAAATGGTGGAAATATGTCAGCTGCAATCTCACAAATTAAAATATCTCATGCAGGTCCGGAAACGACTCGCTACATGTGATCCCTTCGGGGAGAACGCGGCAAGAAATTACTCTATATGTGTAGTTTAGAAACGTTCGTATCACCGTGATATTTGTACTTTGAGTTCGGTGACAAGGAAAAAAAACCTGGTACTTTTGCCAGACTTTGGTTCTTTAGTGGGACGAGATCAACTGTTGATTTCTTTGATCAAGCAAGCCCTCTGTCGTGTAGAAATGACAAATTAAAACTCTCCCACCATGTGGAATATCACCCCGCACTCGTTGAGACACGCCCCCAACCAATCACAGTGAGAGAAAGTCGCTGAGCAAGAGAAAGTACTTAAATAGAATCTCGATCGCGTTGTCCGCAGTCTGTGCCGGTATGCCGAACAAGTGCGTGGTGTTTTCGTGCTCGATTTCGTAAATGTAAAGTTCGCGGGTGAATGTTATTTTTTTTTCAACACGTTTTTTGAAATGTTGAAAACGGATATAAAATGAAAAAGTGTAAACGATAAATGAAATTAAATAAAAATATATTAAATAAACTTATTATACCTCGCTTTATTATTTAATAAAATAATTTTACTGAACGTTATCAGAACAAAATTTGAATGAGTCGTATGTCAGCAAGGCGGCAATTTAGGTTTTTTTTAATGAAATAAAAAATACAGAAATAAACTAAATAATTTTCTCATTTTTTATTTGTAAAACTAAGCTTCACATTAAGTGGAACTTCTTGCTGGGAGTGAACCTATTTATTTAATTTAATTTAAGTGAGGTTACTTCACACCAACCACTTCAGTTGAAGTAGGGGTTTCCCAGCTCCAGAGAGGGCTGGTACTTATTTTTTGTGAAGGCAGAGGTAGAGGTAAACCTTGTCGGTATTTTATTTCAGGTTTGTAATAAACACCGAAACGGGAAATCATTTCTGACACCCTCGGTAGGGTTCGTGTTGCATTAAAAAAACAGTGAACAGTGCACCGGTTTCTTCTTCATTCAACTGAGCACCATCAAGAGAAAGCCTACAAAAATGCGATATTAATATTTTTTCTATTAAAAGAACACATAGGTCTTTAAAATACTGTATATCCTAAATCAAAGTGATGGGAATTCAGTGTGTTTAAAAATATTTTCAATGGATTACTTGAAATAAAATAAAGTGACATGTGAAAGCCAAGATAGGAGCAGCAGCCGGGAGCTTGCGCTCACACATGTAAATTACTATTTATTAATACACGCGTAAAAAATATAGTGTGTTCCAGGGGCGGTTTCAAAATAATGTAAGTCATTTTGATTTTTCATAAAATTTATTGTATTTTATTATGTATGACATTTTTGTTTTTAATTATGAAGGTTTTGTTAACGAATCCTGTGTGGGAGGCTCCTCACTTCTTGAAAGGCTTGTGGGTCGATGTAACCCTGGAAGGGTACAACAAAGGTGTTTCTTGAATTGTTGCTTCTGTCGTGGGGCGCTGCAAGAAGTGATGATCGATGTTGGTTTTGAATAAAGCTGGATTAAATTGAGAAGGGAACACAGACACTGGTAGATTATTCCATAAATGGGCAGTTTGGAAAAGGAATGAGTCATGAAAAGCCGTGAGATTGTGTGCCTGTGTTTTATGAAAAATTGTAAAGAAGGCTTTATATGGGCAGGCCCGGACTTAGGGCGGTTCGAGCTGTGCGACCAAACCAGGGTCCCCCAGACATACTCAAATATTTTTTGACATAAATTTGTTCGAGGCCTCAGGTTTTCAAAACATTCACAACTATCATAGACTTTTGGGAAATTAGTTATTAGAGAGATTTATTTTTAATTACTTTGGGGTCTGAATCAAAAGCAGCCTTCGAGACCAAAGATGCCCATTTTCTTTTCTTACAAAATCATTCCTCACCCTCTAACTCTATTTTTTCCCAATCATACTTCTTAGATAGCCCATCACAAAATAATGAAAGAGTCTCATTTGTCTTTTCTGAAATAAATCTTGATGCAGTGAAATAAATACATATTGAGTTTTAATTAATTTTATTTGCTTTGATAACTTGTACAGGTTTTAAGTCACTAAAGGCTTTTTTATTTGTTGAAAAATTTAGCTCAAATCAATATACTATAAGACAAAATCAACAATGAAATAATATATTAATTAAAATGATTTAAAAAATCCATATTTTATAATACCTACCTAATTTAAATTGTTAATTTCAGTTCACTTCATAAGTATTGCCAATGAATTTGTTCTTCATAATTCAAATCAATTATACATCTTCAGAATAAATAGCAAATTCTGTGTCTGAATACTTTAAGTAATCGTAATAATAATAATTATTAATATGTATTGAAGAACCACGAACTGTATGTTCGTAGTTCTTCTTTGTAGAAGACACACGCCTCCTGAGGACGCCGGATATGACTCCGACGAAACGTAGAGAAAATCGTTCTTTTCTTTTGCACGGTCAGTAAAATCCGTTTTCTTCATTCTATAAAATGTAATAGCATGTTTTGTATGACTACACAACAGCAATGTTTGACAGGACTGAGACAAATGTGGTAGAGAGAATGTATCAATGCAGGAAGTTAGTTCTGCTCCTCTGTTATTTTACTCAATGTTTCAAACAGTAGAAAGTCATTTAACTATAGTTACAATTACAAGCTCTATAATCTATAATCTAAGTTGCAAGGATATATTCATTTAAAGCTTTCAAATGAATGCCCACAAACAAACACGATGGAAACATTGTTTCCGAAACCGGTCGTACATTATTAAATTTTACTCGCCCCGTAACCTAATACAATTTGTTTTTTTATTTTTTATTTTAATTTTTTAATCACATGTAGTTTGCGCTTACAAATGCTGAATGTGTACTTACAAATAAAATCCAAACCTCAAATGAACATAAGCCCTACAACTTTTGCCGACCTTCCCTGACACAGGGGTGACATTGACAAAGTGAACCATTTTTTACAGTATAATATTAAAAAAAATAGCCTCGTTAGCTCAAGTCTTTTGGTACAGATTGGTTTTCTACAAAAGCATCTTGCGCATAGTTTTCTATGAGCAGAGACTTGTATCGCCGCAGCTTCACTCCGATACTTTCTTCTTCTCCGCGAATACGAAGAATCTCAATCCTGGAGATCACCAGGTGCGCCGGGTTCTTGTGGCTGAAGCCTTTTATTATGTCTATCTGGTCACCTTCGTTTACCTGTAACATAATTGCAGAGTCTTATATGCCAGATGAGATTGTATGGCCAAACCAAAAATACCGAAATATATTAAATACTTTATGAAATGTTTCAGCGGAAACTTTGTAAAACTCCATTTAAAAATATATACAGTAGAGCCGCGCTAGTCCGAACCCTGCCTAATCCGTTGATCGTGGTTATCCGAACGATCTTGCATCCAGGAATTAAGATGATAAGCCATGCTGAGGCTGTGGAGGCATTCAACAAATGCATTCAATGGGCTGACGAAAACAGCGTGTCAAGTCAGGAAACATTGTTGCTGCGGCGATTGCAAAGTGATGTTTTTTCTCAAAAAATTGCCAAATTAAAGCAAAAGTCAATGCTAGATTTTCTTGTTCCAAAGTATGTAGTATGCAGAAGGAAATATGTAGGACAATATGAAATATTTGATACTCTTTTTTATTTGAATTACGATCGAAGATTGCTTAAATAAATAAAACACAAAAGAATCCCAACTTTTTATTTTTCACCTCCATAGAATTTGTCCGATACTATAAACCGAACACCCTATTATTTCACACCCTCCTATTTTAGAGTTTCGGATTAACGAGGCTCTACTGTATATATAAAAACAAACGCTGTTTCATTCTACTTTTAAAATTCATAAATAAGTGGAATCAAACAGAGTTGTTTCCATATTTAAATTTTTTATATAAAATATAATACGTAAATCAAAGGTGATGAAAAGAACCAAATGGAAATGAAAAAGAACACTCAAGAGAAAATGATTTGTCTTCGCTCACAAGTGATGAAGTACTTGGCTACATTTTTTATCCGCGATTCCTCAAATCAATGAATCGGCAGTTAATTATAAAATTAACATGCTTCGTGGAAACATTTATTGCTCGCCACTGCTGGGACGGACTCTACAGCTTTACACCCCCAACAATTATAACAGAGCAAGAAGTCATGATCTTTTCACAATCCCCGCATGCCGAACCAATGTTCTCCGTCAGTCTTGGGTAGTGTGTGCGCTGTCGCTGCTCAATACTCTGGCCTTTTCAGCCCCACACCTGGATATATTTACAACTGGTGTGGATCGCTTACTATCAGAGGCTGTTTGTATACTAGAACGACGTATGGATGCATAGAATAATGTATCTGTGTACCTGCATATTGTTCTCTTATGTTTACAATGTTATATGTATTGTGACGTTTTGGTGTCTCACTGTCAGTCTTGTACATACTTGTTAAATAAATAAATAAAATATGTGAGAGATGATATGAAACTTGAAAATGATTTGCAACTCACATGAAAGCTCTTCTTGGGGACCTTCTTCTCGTTGCATCTCAGCTTATTTTGATAGAATAAGATCTCAATCTTGCTGAAAACAACAATCAAACCATTTCTTTAAAATATTAGAGTGGTGGCAGACTGCTATACAGTAGGCAATAATAAAATCTTCAATAGTTAGTCTTGTTCCTAGCAACCTGGCCATGTCTAATCAAATCTTTTTTGTCCTTGTCCAATGTTTATGCCCGCTTTCCACTGCGAGCGGAGCGGACTCCGTACGGACTCCGCTCGACTAGCAACAGTAAATTTCGTAGAAGTGCTTCCACCGACAGCGAGTGAGCGGAGCGGACTGAGCGAGTAGAGTCCGTTGTGTCATGGTCTCGGCCGCTAGTTTTCAACTGACTCCGCTCCCCCGTGCCCCCCGCGCCAACCCGCGCAGTTGCGTGACAGCGATAAAACACATCATACATGATTTACAAAAACACATCAGACATTATTTTATAAATTTGAAAATATTAAGATGTATGTTTTATTTCAAACATCTACTTTTTATGTTTAAAGCAAAATAATACATTACTTTTTATTTTTCGAAACAAAAAAAACTTTTTTATTAATAATTAAAACGTTTGATCTGGGCGTAGGCTGCAACGAGCCGTCACAAACTGTCATGTCGCCTAGTTGGCTACTTTGTGGGCTCCGCTAAGCCCGCTGTAGATGGAAGGCAAACAACTCTTTCATCTGACTCATCTCACTTCCCGCCTAGCTCACTCCGTCGAGCTCGTTGGCTGTGGAAGGCAAATACCATTATTTTTTAAAACTCTTTCGCAATGGAAGGCCACAACTATTTCACTACCCTCCGCTCAGCTATTTCCCGCTCCCGCTCGGCTATTTCCCGCTCGCAGTGGAAAGCGGGCATTAAAGTCTATTGTTTCTTCTGTTGCAGTGATGGGCAATGTACGGCCCGAAAACATTTAATCCGGCCCGCCAGCAGTCCTTCGACATGAATAGTATATGGACCGCGATATTTATATTTTGACGGTCTAGAAGTAAAGAGTATAATCTACTTAGTAGAAAAATAGACGCAAAGGTAAAGGAGCCAGCTAGACTAGCCGCGTAGTTCATGATTCGACCATGAAATTGCAGAAAAACTTAATCAGTAACCGACTTACTGATGAACACCTTTTCGCGCTGCTGAAAGTTACTTCGTCACAGCTAGAACCTGCATTCAAAAATATCATGGCAAATCAAAAGCAATTCCATATGTCTCACACTCCTACCATGAAAGGGCCTTCAAATAAAAGTTCAATTGTTATTTTTAACATTTGTTAAGTGTGTAATGTTGCAATATTTATATGACATAAAGTTTCAACACAAAGGAAGTTCAGTGGCGTTCGGTAAGATGGTTTTGGAGGGGCCATTCTAATTCGTCCAACCGTTCAACCATTGCTCGCAAAGTTTATTCTACCTCGACCCCTGGTCAAAAATCAAATAAACGCTTTACAAAATGGATTTTTCCTTTAATTCTGGCCCTCCTCTGAAATTTCTTATACGCTCTGGCTTTCCATTAAGAAAGTTTGCCCTCCACTGCGCTAGAGTATTGATATTGTTTTTTACTTTCTGGCAATGTTGAGCGCGTTCCTTATGACGGCGTCGCCTCTCAGAGATGTCAGGTGCAGGTCCATGATCTTGGAGTCCTTGCCGGCCGTCAGGTCCCCGTCATTCCATTTCTTGTCGTCGTCATCATCAGAATCATCGTCCTGAAACCATCACAAAACCTTAACTGACAGCAGGCCTATCAATTTTCACACAGAGAAAGAGTGGATATTTGATTTAGTATCACACCTGGTGTCAGAGCACCATCAGACACCCACATTATGCTTTGATGGGCTGGAAGTCTCATCACCACGGTAATTCCTACCTACCGAATATTAGTCATATTGGTAGAATACTAATCAGCTGTTCATTTGAGGCCATCTTGGATTGACAGGTCTTCATACAAATATTAACGATATTCGGTAGGTAAGAATTACCATGGTGATGAGACTTTCAGCCCTGTTTGCAGGCCGAATGGAGTGGAACAGACTACCACCTGATGTGAGGAAGGCAAAACTGTTAGTCTCTTTAACTCTTCAACCTTGGGTGACACGCATAGGTGTCAAGTGTAAACTTGCATACAGTGCGGCTGTCAATCATAGACATCATCCAACTTTCAACTTATCCCTGACATCTGTGTTCAAGAATTCAAAAGACTGCAAGCGAAAATATGTGCTAAAACTTTGTGATTTTTGTTTTTGAATAACTAAGTAATACTTAATACATGTGAATGTTCACATGTTTGTTAAAATGTGCTTGAAAAAGTATTTCATATTGGGGGTATTCATACAGCCAGAATATTCAAAAGTCAAAAGGTTAAAGGAGCACCAAAGACACATCTTTAAAAAAAAACCTATAGTAATAATAATTATCAAAGGATGATTTATTTAACGAGCGCTGTTTTTGTGTGAATCACAACTCAAGAACTCTCTGCGAGCTTGATTGACTGCAGAAAGCACCAATTCTCAAGCAATTCACCAATCCAGTTGCTGTAAGGCTGGATGGACATTTGGTGAGCAGACTCTGTAAGGGCACATGCATTGTTCAACCCAACGAAGAGAAAATTTTGAAAATCAGATGATAATTTTTTATGCTCCGCAGGGAATCGAGCTCTGATTCTTTGGTTTACGAGTCCATAGCGTTCACTAGACTACAGAAGTTCAATCCATTCTTTCCTCGGTCTTTCCCCTCCACGCTTACTTTTGACATTCGATTAATGGTCCATTCTTACTTGATGCTTGAACCATTGCATAGATACCTAATAGAGGTCTAATCTAATCTAAGTTCAAAGATATGTAACATTGGGGATTCACATTACATGCATTCTCACAAGCAGACAAGTACAAGTTTGTGCTTGCGCATGCCACATGTGAACCTACAATATAAAACCCAAATCTCAAATGAACATACACCCTACAACTCCTGCCGACCTTCCATGAAACAGGGGTGAAATTGGCAAAGTAAACCATTTTCTACATCATGGGTGGTCAGCCGCATACCAACCTATAAGTTAAGGAATATTTACAGCAAATAACATTTTAGACATAAACAAATGGATAAACATTACAATCAAATACAAAATAACAAATAAATCAAGGTCAAAAATATTTTTTCGAAAACTATTTAAAAAAATGGAATTGTAGGTTACCTCAGACTTCTTCTTGCCCTTTTTCCCGCTAAAATTAAATCTCTTACTTATTATATTCGCGTTATGATTGAAGGTAAATAAATTAGTCGAACTAAAAGCGGTCGGAAATTCGAGGTTATATTTCGTAGACTTGGAACTATTAAAAACTGGGGAATAAAACGCGTTGAAACTGAGACATCTACACAGTACATTCGATACTTTATAATTAAAATAATGGCGAGTTAAAATGTTAAAAGCCTGCATTTTCGAGAATGCAAAGCCCTTTAAGTTTTGTGGAAAAAATGTTTCAAATTACGAGAGCGCGAAATGTCAAACTTGACATTGACAAGACAGCAAATTGGTGCTGTGATTGGGAATACAATTTTCCACATAATATGTGGAAAAATAAAATGTAATACAAAAAACTATAAAATCTGCAAAAATAGTTAAAGTTAAATAATAGAAAGCAAGAAAAACATCTAAGTTAAATGTCCGTAGGCTTGCAATAGATCTCCGGAAAAACACATTTATCACAATGTGATGGTAAGAAGGTACTATTTTTTTTTAAATAATGTACCTACTTTTCCAGAAAATGAACTCTCTAAAGAAAATTTAAATAGTGTACAGAGGTTTTTTTTTAATTATATGGAAATATATTTATATTAGCATGTAAAGAAATGGACATCTGTTAAAATGTTACAACATTTACTTTCCATATTTAGTCTTGTCGTGTATCGAATTAATTTTAGTTTCTTAGTTCTCCTACAGATGGCAGTAATACAATAGAATAAAATTTAATTTGAAAACATGGATTTCTATATTATTTTTTTGTAGATTTGGCTCAGCTTTCAAATGCATGTTTTTTATTATTTTCAGGTGAGTGACGTCAACATAAGATTTTGTATTTGCGATTTCTCCGTCTTCACACACATTTGAACAAATTACCCATAATCTTCTTCTTCTCTAATCTCTGGGATTCATCTATTGTGGTTTATTCAAACATCGAATGCGATTAACATAATGTCATTAAATTAATTTTAAATTAGTTTCTGTTACAGTTTACTTCAACCATTCCAAATATTGTAATTTGAAATATTTCATTGTGTTTTCATTGTGAATCCCGGCGGAGCACAAAAAAATTACCATTTACATTTTCAAATGCTCATTGCTGGGTTGAAAGCTTCATAAACCTTTACCAAAGACGGGTCATCAAAAGGTGCATCTAGCCGTACAGTAACCTGGGTCTTGCTTGAGAATTGGCGCTTTGTAGAGTGAACCAAGCTCGTAAAAGGTCCGGTCGATAGCTCAGTTGGTAGAATGCTTGCATTCCATGCCGAGAGCAAAGGTTTGATCCCAAGGTGTACTAAGCCTTCACAGAAATAAGAACCCCCATCCACTTCAACTGAAAAGTGTGTGAGGCCGTAAAAATAAATAGGTCCCGAATCGCCACATGCGACCGCCTTCGGGGATAGCGCTGTCAAGTAGTTACACTATATGTGTAGCTTAGTTGCGTTTTTTTTGGTATGCATCTTCTTGTTCGAACATTTTTTTTTTAAGAAATCCTGTGCGGGAGACTCCACAGATTCTAGAGACTCTAGGGGTCTATGACACTTGTTGTAGTGCCGCAGAGGTGAACGAGCTTGGTCGTCGCCACAAAGCGCCAAAACTAAAGCAAGACCCAGTTGCTGTAAGGCTGGATGGACCTTTCAGTGACCGGTCTTTGGTAAAGGCTTTATGAATTTTTTTCAACCCAGCGAAGAGCATATTTGGAAATATATAAATGGTATATTTTTGTGCTCCGCCGTGATTCGAACCCACAACCTTCCATTTACGCGTCCGAAGTGTTGCCACTGGACTACGGACCGGTCAAATGTGAGAACAAGCATGACTGTATATAGGTCAGCCGAAAAAACAGTTCAGCCGGCTTCAATCTGTGCTGAACTCTGCAGCAAGACTCATATTCGGGATGTCTAAATTTAACCATATAACTCCATTGTTGAAAAAACTGCATTGGCTTCGTTTTCCGGAGAGGGTGGTCTACCGTGTTTGTCTGATGGTTTACAAAGCTGTCAATGGTACGGCTCCTTCATACTTGTCCGACATGTTCTCACGTGTTGAGATAGATTTGAGACGCCAAACTCTCAGATCTGCGGAGTGTGGGGTGTTTGACTTAGTCCAGCCGTCACGTCAGACACGCACTAATTTTGGGGACCGTGCTTTTTCGGTTTGCGGGCCCAATGGAGTGGAACAGACCACCACCTAATGTGAGGAAGGCAGAAACTGTTGGTGTCTTTAAAGGAGCACTAAGGACGCATCTTTACAAAAAATCTTATCCGTGATTTGAGAGGGCCCTTGAGGTGTGACACACACAAAAACGGCGCTCTTTTATTATATGTACCTTATAAATAAATTATCCTTGTATTTATATATATATGCATCACGCAGTATGCTTGCTTGTTCGCACATTTTGAGGAACATGTTGACTTTTACTTTTGTCCATCAGCGAGCGACTTTGAACCCACTACTTTTGTTTTCTACTGGTACGAGTTGAGCATTATGGAGCTGCCCGCACTTTGATGTGCGCTAACTCACGACGCGCCGCCATACGGCAGCTGGGCGCTGATTTTCTAATTTCTCCCAAACCATTTATAAGGCAGGCTCGTGAAGTAACGCTTGCTTGTATGGAGCATCACATACCTTAACCATAATGCAGTGATTCCACACCTTTTTATCGTCACAATCGCAATGCAGCCAAGCTACACATATAGTGTCACTTCTTGCCTGCGCTATCCCCGAAGAAGTCGCATGTGGCGATTCGCCAAGCCTCACACTAACCGCTTTCAGTTAAAGTTGGGGTTTCCCAGCTCCCAGGGGGGCTGGTTATCATTTCTTGTCAAGGCTGAGTACACCTTGCCGGTATTTATTTTTGAGTTTGAAATAGACACCGAAACGGGAAATCATTTCTGACACCGTCGGTGGGGATCGAACCCTTGCTCTCGGCATGGAAGCAAGCATTCTAACAACTGAACTATCGACCGGATTTTTTACGAGCTTGGTCGTCGCTACACAGCGCCAATTCTCAAGCAAGACCCACTTTTGATGACCGGTCTTTGGTAAAGGTTCATGAATTTTTCAACCCAGCAAAGAGCAAATTTGAAAACATAAATGGTATATTTTTTGTGCTCCGCCGGGATTCGAGCCCAAATCCTTCCATTTACGAGTCCGAAGTGCTACCACTGGACTACCGATCGGTCTCGTCCATGAACAAATTTGAGACCAGGGCTGGAAGTCTCATCACAACGGTAATTCTTACTTACAGAATATTGGTAATATTTGTATGAAGACCTGTCAACCCAAGATGGCCGCAAGTTTGCAGCTGATAAGTCTTTATACAAATATTACCGATATATTCCGAATTTTTTTTTCTGTTTAGTTTTGATGATATAGTTATTTACTGATTTATAAAATGTAATTTGTCGTGTATGTTCCTTGACTTATTGGTTGGTATGCGGCTGACCACCCATACTGTTAATATGGTTCACTTTGCCAATGTCACCCCTGTTACAGGGAAGAACGGCAAGAGTTGCAGGGTGTATGTGCATTTAAGATTTGGTTTTTATGTTGTGGGTTCACATGAGGCATGTGCAAGCGCGAACTTGTACGTGTCTGGTTGTGAGAATGCATGTAATGTGAATCTCCAATGTAACATATCTTTGCAACTTAGATTAGATTAGATTAGATAATAGTAAATCACCCTATCGCGGACCACCGATGTACTACCACTGCAATATTGCAATAATATGACAGTCACCAATGTCTAACCTAGCCATCATTTTCACTTTCATTTCTGCAACTGCATCAAAAGTATAAAGCTTTACATTTAACTGAAACGTAGCGTTTATGTATGACAATGAAAACTGCGCCTCTACTGAGTTTTATACTTTCCAAATAATTTTAGTTAAACGCTGCGGCTGAGTTTTTTTAAACGTATTGTTTTAAATGTAGTTCTGTTTGCCCTAGCGTCTTCCTCGTAATTATTTTATAATTTTTACATTGTTTCCTTTTTGACAATATGCCATTGTCGATATTGTTCCGGAGAATACAATGAGTCTATTTATAAGAGTGTGGTAAAAAAATGAAGGCATTTCATGTGGAGAAGTCACAGATGTAACAGAGTACTCTGAAATATTAAATTTCGATCCAGATCGACATTAAAATCAGTTATAAAGCATGCATTAAAGATGGTAAGTGAAAAAATACAATTTTATTATTAAGGCTGTAATAAGCTCAAATATCCGATCGATTTATTTATTAATTTTTGAATGATTACATAACTTTTTCTAAGTTGCAAAGAAAAATGACATGTCGAATTCATATTACGCTGAAGTGTCCTTGATGTGACAAATGCCACTAAACGGCGCCATATAAATTTGTCAATTATTAAATTATTATTCAGTGCATGTCCACAAGCAGACACGTATAAGTTCGCGCTTACACAAGCCGCATGTGAACTAACAAGCACATATTTACATTGAAAAAATATTGGTATGCCTTCAAAATTTATTACTGATGGTACTTTCATAATTTACTGCAGAGCAAAAGTTTTTCTTAGGTTTAATATAAAATATTTTTATTTTAACTAAAACTATTTATTTGTTTTATTAGAACTCCAAGAAAATTGCTATAGGAGTGATATTTTGCGTGCTGTGGAGCGTCAATGAAATCCTTTCAATAAAAGTGGTAGAAAATGTGGCTGAAGTGCGGCAAGCCCCATTCACAATAGACGCAAGCCAAGACAACCGCAAGTTTGCTCCGACGGCTCCGTCGTCCACGAACCCAACTCTCGAAAAATATCGCCAAAACCAAAATTATGACCCGTCAAATCTAGGAACCGAAGCGCATGTCAAAGCTCAAATCTTCGTAGCAGACAACCAAAAGATAGACACAGTTGCTGACATGGTGTTGAAGAACGCAGACATCGTAGTGGGACAGCATAGTAAAGAGAAATCAAGATCAGAAAAGGATAAAGGTGATTCAACGCAACACAACAAACAACAGAAATGGCAAATACCTTCACCCATCTCTCCATTATCGATAATAGATCCAAAACCAACAAACTCAAGTAAGAGACAAATCGAAAGTTTCAACCAAAAAACATTCATACCCAGTCCTGCTTTGGGACCGATCCATGAAGACGGTTTCCTACCGCATCAGTATCACGAGGCTAAAGGAATTCCTGCGTCCACTTATCTACCAGCAAAACCACACAAGCACGATGAAAACTTTGGGTACGACGATTCCAAAAGTGGGCTAGTTCCGCCACCTAGAGGTCTGCAAGATTTCGAGAATGATTTCCACGATTTGAGGACGAAATACCCTGAGCTCGACGATTTGGTGAGCAACTACCCAATCATGGAGGAGATAATGAAACAAAAACTTACGGAACGCTTCAAACTGAATGGAAACTTTAATCAAATTAAATACGATGTGAACGAAAACAATTTCAATTCAGATGGCAGCTCTGAAGAAAAGTTAAACTTCAACAATCAAAAATATAGTTCCAATGAACACAGTCAGGAGTACGTTGTGCATTTGAAGTTTCCACAAAATTCTGGAGAAATTACAAAACTGAAAGACAATTTGAAAGTGAACTTTCCTTCGAATCCACAAGGGAACGGACACCCTTATTCGTTTGAAGTCCACAGACCCAACTGGTCCTCTGACAAAAGGCCTGGAAGAGACGAGGCCTTCATCAGCACGTCTGAGGTTCCTTATGTCGTGCCAGCTGGGGAATATTACCAAGAACCGAGATTCCCCATCACTTCTTACATCCATGATGACGGCAAAACATTCACGGAACCAAAGCATCCCATCTTTATTGACAGCAAGCAGAAGAAATCGTAAGTCCACCACAATTCATATTTAAGCCTTTTTGGTTCTCGAGTTCCTTTTTAGAAATCTTGATGATTTTGTTTCCGTTTGCCCAGGATATCTCCATGGAAACGCATCGTCCATGTTCTGACCGCCTTCCTTCCAGTTGGAATTCTCCTGTCAGCTCTTGCACCCAATGTCATCAACATCAACAATACATCGTGAGTTTATTATGTCTTTATTTTCATTTTATTTTATATCGTTCTTCTTCAGCCTTTCTCGGCCCACTCCTGGACGTAGGCCTCCTCCAATCCTCTCCATTTCTGTCTATCGGCTGCTGTGTTCAGCCATCCTCTGCCTGCAGTTCCCTTGATGTCGTCCAGCCACCTCATTTGGGGTCTCCCCAATCCCTGCTTGGACCTTCCCTGAATCAGGGGGGATATAAGCAAAGTGGACTATTTATTTACAGTATGTTTTACAGTATATTCCTTGACTTATAGGTTGGTATGAGGCTGCCCACCCATACTGTAAAAAATGGTTCACTTTGCTGATGTCACCTCTGTGTCAGGAAAGGTCGGCAAAAGTTGTAGGGCTTATGTTCATTTAAGGTTTGGATTTTATTTGTAAGTAGGTACACATTCAGCATTTGTAAGCGCGAACTTCACGTGTTTGTTTGTGGGCATGCATTTAAGAGCCTTAAATGTTAATATATCTCTGCAACTTACATTATTGATGGGTGGTAAGCCTCATAAAACCCTATAAGTCAAGGAATAAACATATTTTGTTATTCATATTTTTACTTTGAATATTTCAACTTGCGCCATGCTTTTATAATTGTTCACATAAAAATGAATTGCTAATTTCTTTAATGTTAAAAAAAGAAACTGAAAATGCAGTCTGAATTCTGATGCAACTTTTACCTACTTTACCTGCTTGCACTGCACGCTATGAATATTATAATAAGTTGATTTAAAGAGTTTCATTATAGAATATCAATTTGTCGCTGAGGTATTTTCTTTCCACTAAAGTTCAATAGACTTTTTACATTTTTCTCATGTCGTTGGACTTTTTGTACCACTCTGCCCAATGAGCTCCGTATATCATCTATAATCTAAGTTGCATATAATATATATTACATTTAAGATTTATATTAAATGTATTTCCACAAGATTTATTTAAATGTATTTCCACGTCCGGTCGATAGCTCAGCTCATTCCATGCCGTGAGCTCGGGTTCGAATCGCAACGAGGAGGGTATCAGAAATGATTTCCCGTTTCGGTGTTTATTTCAAACCCCAAAATACAATACCGGCAAGGTTTACTCAGCCTTCACAAGAAATGAGTACCAGCCCCCTCGGGAGCTGGGAAACCCCCACTTCAACTGAATTGGTAGCCCCTTGACCTGTAAAAATAAATAGGTTCAACTCGCCACATGTGACCCATTCGGGGATAACGCGGCAAGAAGTTATACTATATGTGTAGCTTAGTTGCGTTTGCGTTGTGTTCCACAAGCAGGCACGTTTAATGTGCCTGGAGTATAAAACATTTCATATAAGCTCCTCTCGATCACGTAATAAGAAAAATGTATCTGTAACTGTAACTCTTTCACCATTCCGCTAGGGGTGGCCGGTGCCTCTGCAGATTTGCCTCCATTTTTTCCATATTTGCGTACCTCTTTCAAGTCATTCATATCTCTCTTTCGAATGCTCGATCTCCAAAAACGGTCTTCTTTCTAAGCTACACATATAGTGTAACTTTTTGCCGCGTTATCCCCGAAGGAGTCGCATGTGGCGAGTTAAACCTATTTATTTTTACGGGTAAGGGGGCAGGCCTTACGCCAACCACTTCAGTTGAAGTGGGGGTTTCCCAGCTCCCGAGGGGGCTGGTACTCATTTATTGTGAAGGCTGAGAAAAACCTTGCCGGTATTTTTTGGGGCTTGAAATAAACACCGAAATGGGAAATCATTTCTGACACCCTCGGTGGGGTTCGAACCCGAGCTCACGGCATGGAATGCAAGCACTCTTCCAACTGAGCTACTATATCGACCGGTCGATCATATTTTGTAAACATTGCGAGGCGGTCCCGCGCAGGCTCTTGAAGACCAGGGAGGAAGTCTCATCACCACGGTAATTCTTACCTATACCCAATATCAGTAATATTTGGATGAAGACCTTTCAATCCAAGATGGCCACAAGTGAACCGCTGATTAGTCTTCATACAAATATTACCGATATTCGGTAGGTAAGAATCACCGTGGTGATGAGACTTCCAGCCCTGCAAGCTAACTTGTACAGGGCCCGTTCATGAATCTTCAGCCAGTGAAGGGACTTCAGATGCGGCGTGACTCTAACGGGGCTATTCTTAGACATTTTAGTCGTCGGTTGAGCCCACGCTTTGACAAACTAATGATGCATTTGTATGAAGACCTGTCAATCCAAGATGGCCGCAAGTGGACAGCTGATTTGTTTTCATGCAAATAATATTACAAAATTCGGTAGGTAAGAATGACTGTGGTGATGAAAATTAGTTTGTCAAAGCGTGGGCTCAACCGACGACTAAAATGTCTAAGAATAGCCCCGTATGACCCAACGCTTGGGATACAATGCCCGGCACTTTCGCTTGGCGCGCAGGTACTCCGACACGCAGATATGACATCAATCAAAATGTGGAAAAAGAAAAAAAACACACGTGGCACATATTCCCGCGTGCTCGTTGCCTTTGCAGAGGAAGGCGGCTGTGCGTCGTTAATCAAAAGATCGGCTCGCTCTTTGATCCTAAATGTGATGGTTTTTTTTCTCTCCTGCTGGCTTTGACCTCTTCATTTTTTCCATGTTTCTGTTCAAGATTCAAGAAACTCTCACGCACTTTCCTATGACATGGACGTGATTATTTTTTGGGACGTGTTCTATAATCTATATATTTTAGTTGCAAGGGTATATTCATTTAAAGCTCTCAGATGTATGCTCACAAACAAACACGTGTAGTTCGCGCTTACAAATGCTGAATGTGTACTTACAAATAAAATCCAAACCTCAAATGAACATAAGCCCTACAGCTTTTGCCGACCTTCCCTGACACAGTTCTGCTTGATAATAATAATAATAATAGTATTAGGATGATTTATTTGGCGAGCGCTGTTTTTGTGTGTATATATGTATATCACACCTCAAGAACACTCTGCGAGCTTGTTCGTCGCTCCAATTCTCCAGAAAGCGCCAATTCTCAAGCAACACCCAGTTGCTGTAATGTTAGATGGACCTTTAGGGACCGGTCACCCTTGTTTCAGGGAAGGACGGCAAGAGTTGCAGGGTGTATGTCCATTTCAGATTTGAGACTTTCATATTCATCAGCCATTTCGTACATTTCCTTTGTTTACATTCACTCTGTATGTCTAATCTGTTCACAATTTTTCCAAATTGATCAAGTCGGTCTTTCTTTTCATCTCTTTCTTTTTTTTACACACTTCAGTCTTTTATCATCCATTCTCCCTCAATCTCCACACCAACATCTCATCACATTCTTTTGTACTGCTACGAACTCACGTGCGACTGTACATGCATCCATAGAACAGCCTGGCACTAGTACGATGATGATAGTGTTACGAACTAAGAAATAAAAGTACCAACGCGCACCTATAGGTACATGTACGATAGTAGTCCATGATGGTGGTAGTGCGTAGGATGACGTTCTGGTGTGAGTGAGAGATCGAAGAATGATCTTGAATATGCAAGAAAGATCCCTGTTGCACCTATATAAGAGGACTGCAATACGGCAGCAGCAGAGTGTCGATAAAATATTGAGCCGTCAAGTTCGAAAGCCAGAGCTGGAAATCAATTGCTGTAAATTTGTGAACTAAATTCTGTAAAATAAATAATTGCAATTTAATTAAAAGAGATCCCATTAAAAACATTACAGTACCTTTGATTTAAATGATATTCGTACTAATTCCGAATCTAGATGCCTATGTTTTTTTGTGCTTCACTTGTACACGGATGTGATACCATATTCTGGTATTGGCATTCTCACACATTATTAATTGGCGAGGAATGTGTGAAACAGATTCCCATCACGCTGACGCGTTTCTGCAACAATTTCCCAAATGTGTGAAAGTGGAACTTTAGTTTTTTGCGTCTGCAAACAGAACGGGTTTATTTATTTAGTTTTTAAACTCGTTCTTGTCAATGGCGCTCCGGCATGTGATCCCATACAAGGTGATAATATTATCCGCAAATAATTACAAGCGACGCAGAACAAATTCCATAGACAACAAGATTGTGATGTCGCATGGCCGAGCAAACTAATATTTTGATTATTGGTTGCCAAGGCTCATAGACGTGTGACCCCTCTTGCTGTGAAAAAAATTAGTTTCTAATTTACGCTAAGTCCTTAGTCATTTTGCTTTACATTACCTTCTTTGTATTTCTTGAATGCCATGGCGTGTGTCAAATGCCAAGTCAACTAAGTGGCAAAACTTTGTACAATAAAATCTTATCAGTGATTTGAGAGGGCTTAACTTTTGCTACCTTTCCCTGAAACAGAGCCGGCATAAAATTGAAGTCCTATTTTACCTTTTCAGGGATAAATACTACCCAGTGCGTCAGCGTTCCATGGACGATGCACCCAGCGACCATCCCAAGCACCTGACCAATCCCCTGGTGGATTTGCTGTCAGGGTTTGAGGAGGCTGCAGCCAGAGACGATGGGAGGGACCCAGCATGTGATGACAGAGACTTCTGCGAGCTGTCCAGGAGCGGAGAGGGAAGGGATATCCTCACCCTGGAGGGAATATTCTGGCGAATCGCTCATGAGTAAGGAAATGCACTTCTTAACATTTTTTTTAAATGGCTGAAAACGATAATCGATTTGTCAAGGCCGAACCATCATCATCATGAGCTCGTCAGCCCCTTGTAGGCCTTGGCTGAATCCAGGATTCTCCTCCACTCTCGCCTGTCCATCACCTTTGCTCTCCAGTCACGTATGTGGAATTAACATGTGCCTGCTTGTCGACATGCCTCAAATATGAGCTTTAAATGTCAATTTATGTTGGCAACCTAGATTATAGATCAACTCTCATATTACAATATTGAAATAAGGTTTTAAATAAATAATTTACTTTTTTCAGGACTCCGGAGCACATTGCTGAAAAGGCAGGAATGAAAAAACTTTTCAAAGCCGTTAGATCTGGTGACTGCAGCGAATTTTCTTGCAAAAAGATTCACAAATTTCAAAGTCCTAAAACCACTGTACCTTCAATACAACAGATCTCTGGAGATAAAAACTACGGCATGAAAATCAAGTATGAAAGTAGTGATGGAAAGGAAAAGGATCGAGATGGTTCTCATCAAGATTTTGATGGAAGGGATGGTGAGAAAGAAAAGAAGATTGATGAAAGAAGCGATGAAAAGGTAGGTGTAACTGAAGGAAAACAAAGAAAAGGTAGAAAGATAAAAATTGTGAAACGTAGAAAAGCCGTAGTTGATCAATTTAAATATTAGGTTGTTATTTGTTTATTAAGTTAATTAAAAAAAATATCAGCCCGTAGTCTAGTGGTTAACACTTGTGATTGGAAGTTGGTGGGTTCAAAAGCACACAAAAAATATATTGTTCAAATATGCTCTTCGCTGGGTTGCAAAATACAATGACCCGACACCACAGGTCTATCCTGCTTGTGAATTGCGCTTTTTACAGCGACGACTAAGCTCGCTCTTTAGGTGTGATTCACACAAAAACAGGGCTCTCCAAATAAATCATCCTAATATTATGATTATTATGAAAAAAAAACCAACGGTGGTTTTGGCCAAGTTTCTTGAAATTTTTACAGAATAAAACTACACTTATATTTAGGTTACTTAGCTACATTTTTTAGCTATATTTTTGTTGTACTTGTTTTTCTTTCAATAAAAATCTTTAAATATATTTGTAAGTATGTTTATTTTTTATATCCTGATTCCTACCTGCATTAAGTCCTCTTCTGAAAGCGATGGTGGGCTGGCCAGAGCGAAGGTCGACAGGCAGCTTGTTCCAAGCAACTGGCCCGGCTGCGTCTTTCCTTTCTACCCCCCGTTTCGACAGACGACACACACTAAAAATGTTTTTTACACTTTATGGCCTTTGTAAAGAAGTGACATTAATGGAAAAAATCACACGTGTTTATTGAATTTTTATCTAAATTTTTAAGTTAAAATATTTTATACAACTTAAAAAATGACGCAACAAAAAAATATTTTAAAAAACACGTTTTTGTTCACATTTTTTTCTTATGATTTTGTTGTTTAATATTTTGGACATATTTTTTTTCTTCATAATTATAGAATGATACAATATCTAGAGAGTGTATGAAAAATATTTTAGGTAATGTGAACAGTTTTCGAGATAATATCAAAAAACTGAAACTTGATAATTAATTTAATGTGCGCGGCAGTACTTCAGCGTGAATTGTCGCCGAACCCACAGTAAGAAGGGCAGACACGCGGCCCGGCTACCCCTAAGCTCCTGTCCCCAAAATTAAATTTTGTCTTTGAACTTACTCATGCATCCCGGTTAATAGCTCAGTTGGTAGAGCGCTTGCATTCCATGCTGAGAGCTCGATTCGAATCCCACCGACGGTGTCAGAAATGATTTCCCATTTCGGTGTTTATTTCAAACCCAAAATAAAATACCGGCAAAGTCTATCCAGCCTTCACAAGAAATGAGTACCAGCATTTCATTTCATTACGCTAACTTCAAGTGGAAGCTTCCCAGCTCCCTCGGGAATACGAATACGAATTTACAAATAAACAATTAGAAGTTCACACTTGGATAAAACGTTGAAAAAATGTATTAGTTAAGTGGAAATAATGAAAAAATATATATAATCTCAGGTTTTGTTAATTAAAAGTCAAACTTACACGGTGAAGTGATTAAATGAGGTTATGATGTCTTAATTTTAAAGGTGATTAAGAAATCTACGTGTTTAATTTTTAATTAAAAAATAATTATGATTAAATTTAGTAGTCGAGAAGGCTTTTAGGTCGATGCGGTATAGATTTTGAGCAGAGCCACCTAAAATTAAAAAGCGAAAAATTACGGATTGCGGTAATGCTGCGAATGGCCTACAATCTATAATCTAAGTTGGAAAGATTTAGTGACATTAGAGATTTACTTTAATGGTAGCCCACAAGCAAAACACGTATAAGTTCGTGGTTACTTGTGAACTTTCAATATTAAAACCCACATCTCGAATGAACGTAAGCACTGCAACTATAGCCGACCTTCCATTTCATAGAGGTGACATTGGAAAAGTGAACCATTTTATTTCAGTATGGGCAGTCAACCTATATACTATTACTTATTAGTCAAGAAATAAGTCGAAGAATTATTATTTGTATTTATTATTTGTTGTTGTTTATCATTTTTGTATTTATTATTTGTATTCCTTGACTTATAGGTTGGCATGAGGCTGACCATCCATACTGTAAAAATTTGTTCACTTTGCTAATATCACCCCTGTTTCAGGAAAGGTAGATAAAAGTTACAGGGTTTATGTGCATTTGAGGTTCGGATTTAATTTGTAAGTACACATTCAGCATCATTATAAGCGCGAACTACACGTGTCTGTTTGTGGGCATGCATTTGATATAAGCTTTAAATGTTAGTTTATCTTTGTAACTTAGATTAAACATTAAAGATTAAGTTTGGTAATTATCAAGAAGTAGTAAAGTAGGCTGATTAGACTCGTAGCTGTGTTGCCGGCTCCGCAAGTTCGCGGCTTTGTGCAACGATAGGCGGCTGCGGCCAGCAGCACCTTTCGTCTTGACATTCACACTGGTAAGCGCGATGACAGTCACTCTACTAGTGTTGAATGTGATTCTGACCGATAATTACAAATTAATCGATTTGTATTGAGACGCCAGTGATTAACCTACTGAAGTATTAAGTATTTCATCTAGTATTTTCGTTGATGCAATGATGTATTAGGTATAATATAAGGTTGATAGTTCAGATTGATCTGAATTGGTTGATGATGATACGTTGATGATTTCTATATAGCCCCGTTTCGTGATGTAGTCACTCCAAGGGAGAATTTAGTTTTTTGATACTATTTATTATATGTATGGATATCTAATTTAATCTAATCTAAGATAAAGATATGTTACATTGGAGATTCAAATTAGATGCATTCCCACAACCAGACACGCTTGCACATGCCTCATGTGAACCTACAACATAAAACCCAAATCTCAAATGGGCATACACCCTGCAACTCTTGCCGTCCTTCCCTGAAACAGGGGTGACATTGGCAAAGTGAACCATTTTTACAACATGGTTGGTCAGCCGCATACCAACCTATAGATAAGTCAGGAATCCAGAGTCATAATTAAAGGAGAGCTTGTATGAAAAAGGTTATGACTCTGGATTAAATGAAAAAAAGTATGTAAGGACAGGAAGCAGTGGCGGCTAATCTGCAATGTTGATTTGTAATGTTGGCTTATTCATTTATGTTACATTTTCTGTACAGGTCAGTATTGCCTTTTTTTTGTATAGATTTCTTTTTATGGTTTTGTTGTTTTTATATACTTTAATGTTATTTATTATTTATATTCCTTGACTTAAAGGTTGCTTTGAGGCAGACCACCTATACTGTAAAAATTGGTTCACAATGGTTCACACGCCCACTCACACATATGCACCTTAACACAGTGAAATTGTACAGGAAATTATAGGAATTTGTTTTCTGTTTTAGTTTTGATGTCCATAGGTACATATCAATATTTATTGATTTTAAAAATGTAAGTTATCGTGTATGTTCCTTGACTTAGGTTGGTATGAAGCTGACAACCCATACTGTAAAAAATGGTTCTTTTTGCCAATGTCCTCGCCCCTGTGTCAGGGAAGGTCGGCAAAAGTTGTAGGGCTTATGTTCATTTGAGGTTTGGATTTTATTTGTTAGTACACATTCAGCACTTGCAAACGCGAACTACACGTGTTTGTTTATGGGTATGCATCTGAGAGCTGTAAATGAATATATCCTTGCAACTTAGATTATATATTATGCCTTTTAACTTAGCTTACCTTTGTAACTTAGATTTTGATTATTATCATAGATTTAGTTAGTATACATGTGTAAGAGTGAAAAAGTTCCTGCTTATGGGTATGCATTAATTCTAAATTTGAAAAGTTAGGATATCTTTGCAACTTTGATTACAGATAGACGCATATTGCAGACGTTTAAAAAGTTTTTTTTTGTGCACAACAGGCTACCATATTTACAGTGAACCTTACAGCTATCAACACCGGTCCGTAGCTCAGTGGTAACACTGCGGACTCTCAGTGGGAAGGTTGTGGGTTCGAATCCCGGCGAAGCACAAAAAAATACCATTTATATTTTCAAATTAATGCTCTTCGCTGAGTTGAAAAATTTATAAACCTTTACCAATGACCGGTCACCAAAGGTCCATCCAGCCTTACAGCAACTGGGTCTTGCTTGAGTATTGGCTTTTTTTAGCGACGACCAAACTCGTACACCTCTGCGGCACTACAACAAGTGTCATATACCCCTAGATTCTCTAGAATCTAGGGAGTCTCCCGCACAGGATTTCTTAAAAAAAAAAAACACGCTGGGAGGAACTCTTTAGCTTGATTTTTTCATCTTAATAAACTACACTTAAAAGTGTCTATATTCGACTCATTTAAGAGCTTTATACTCCGTTGCCAAGCTGCCAATTCGCGGATCCTGCATGATTTCATTTTGTGTGCAATAATAGCAATTTAGAATGCGCACTGATGTACAAGTGAGATGGTCCCCTCTCTCGTCTACCAGTGGCGCTGTGTATGGAGGAGGTCGGAGGATGACACAGAAGTCGCGATCACTGAACAGCTGGTCTATGGAATCCGGCGCAATACGTGCACTGTGCAGACGAGAAATGGTAATATATTTAGCTGAATGGATATGAGTATGGCTGTTCCTGCGCACAGACGGAGACAGTAAGCAAGTTACTATTACTAATGGCTTCGTCAAACAGGAAGCGTTTTTAAGAGGCCGTTTCAAAAAAAAAATCCAGTTGTTTTTCAAAATATGTTTTCTATCCTTTATTACCTTAGTAAAAGAGTGACATTAATGAAAAAAAACACGCGTATTTAATGATTTTTTTAAATCTAAATTTATAAGTTAGTTTTGTTTATATAACTTAAAAGATGAAGCCACAAAAATAATATTTTATAAACTCGTTTTTTCAAAAAAAAAATCTTCTAATTTGCTTGTACTGTATTTTGGATTTGTTTTTCTTCATAAGTATAGAATTATACAATGTCTAGAAAACGATGCACTTTAGAGACAAATGAAAAAACTTAACTAATTTATTTATTTGATTCTTGAACAAAGTTTAACAGAGTTACAGTAGGTACAGTTACAGTGAGCTGGAGAAAGTAATATTAAGGAAGATGGTGACACACAATGAAGGCAGGTCAGTCAACTATTGACCTTGTACATATCGACGGTTAAAGGGCATAAGCGACATTTTGGTCAAAAAAGAGTTATGAATGCTATTCTACTTAAAAAAATCCGCTCTATCTAATGCGCTAACTCCCATAGCTCGGCGAATTTTTGTGTGGTTTATGCCCAAGCAAACAACTGCGTTTTCTAAGTATGGTATTGGTGTAACCGACAAAATATTGGCCTTTTTTGTCCTAAAGGCGTTTGTAACATAAACAAATTGTAAAACATCGTAAAACCACATTAATATGAATGCCAATGAATACCTTTATTTTTTTATTCTAGAGCTGTTTTGATTTTAACGATATGATCAAAAATAAAAAAGTTATGCCATTTTTCTGCAATCTCAAACTTCAAACTGCTCTCCTGAACAATTAAGTTGTTGTCGCTTATGCCCTACTGCCTTTTGACCGTCGATATATACATCTACTGTCATTTGCTGGCTATCCCCGTCAGTTCAGCCTCAGGAGATCCACCTTGCTCGCAACTGAGCCGCGGGTTTCTCTTTCTTTGACCGCAGGAAAGCGCCGCCACGGCTAATGCCGTAACTACGCTACCATAAACATGCAGCGTCACTTTATCCATCGGTCGATAGCCCAAGGTATAACGCTTGCATTCCGTGCCGAGTATTAGGGTTCATGATATAGTTTTAAGATATATAGCGCTCTCATCAGCTACTCATCTACTTACTTTACTTTACTGTACTTTACTTTCTTCGGTTCATAAGCCTTGAAGGCTCAGGGCCTCCCGCACCACAATCCTCCAGGAGTCTCTGTCTTGTGCTGCTTCCCTCCATGGTCCCCTCACTCCCAGAACTTCGGCGTCGGCTTCGACGTTGTGTGTCCACCGCATCCTGGGACGTCCGAGTGGTCTAACACCTGAGAGGGCACCATTCAAGACAGTTCTGATAATCCTGGAGTCCTCTGCACGTGCTACATGTCCAGCCCACTGGAGTCTTCTTGATTTCGCTACCGAAAACACGGACATCAGCTCCGCGTTGGTCCGGATACGCCACTTGTCATCTTGAAATACAGGTCCGAGAATGCGACGAAGCATTTTGTTCTCAAAGACCAGGAGAGATTTCTCTTGTTTCTGAGTCAGACTCCAGGCTTCGTACAACACAACTGGCCAAACAATGCAAGTGAATATCTTGAATTTTGGATAGCCGGCTATTCCGAATATAGGACATTCTTGTCATTTATGAGGGTTACCAAGTATTTGAATGAATTGCAGTTGTTAAGCTTGTAATTATCTACAGTCATCTACTTAGGAAGTAACAATCATGGCAGTTTGTATGTAGGCGTGTGTGTATGGTCACTCAGCCAGTGGTGCATACATCAGGCAGTTGTATGTAGGCGTGTGTGTATGGTCACTCAGCCAGTGGTGCATACATCAGGCAGTTGTATGTAGGCGTGTGTGTATGGCCACTCAGCCAGTGGTGCATACATCAGGCAGTTGTATGTAGGCGTGTGTGTATGGTCACTCAGCCAGTGGTGCATACATCAGGCAGTTGTATGTAGGCGTGTGTGTATGGCCACTCAGCCAGTGGTGCATACATCAGGCAGTTGTATGTAGGCGTGTGTGTATGGTCACTCAGCCAGTGGTGCATACATCAGGCAGTTGTATGTAGGCGTGTGTGTATGGTCACTCAGCCAGTGGTGCATACATCAGGCAGTTGTATGTAGGCGTGTGTGTATGGTCACTCAGCCAGTGGTGCATACATCAGGCAGTTGTATGTAGGCGTGTGTGTATGGTCACTCAGCCAGTGGTGCATACATCAGGCAGTTGTATGTAGGCGTGTGTGTATGGTCACTCAGCCAGTGGTGCATACATCAGGCAGTTGTGGGGAATGCGAACACCGCGAGACGAGATTTGCCACACGCCATACATTGTGTGGCACGTCAGTGAAGGGCAACCAATCTCATACTCAATGGACTCGGAGCGTTTCTCAATCTATAATCTAAGTTTCAAAGATATATCATCATTTTAGATTTGCAGAGGCTCTGGGTTCCTGAGGCTCCTAGCGGAATGGTGAGTTGCAGTTACAGTTACAGATTCATATTACATGAATTCTCACAAGCAGACACGTATAAGTTCACGTTTGCACGTGCCGCTTGTGGACTTACAAACTTTTTCCGATCTTCCCTGGAACACGGGCGACATTGGCAAAGTGAAACATTTTTACAGGATGGAGGTCAGTCTCAGACCAACCTATCACCCCACCAGACCACGGCTACACAGGCCGTAAAAAAATATTATTATGCCAACTACCGGTCATGAAAGCTTCAAGCTTCAATGTACAAATAATGTCTCTCCTGTTTCACGGAAGGACGGCAAGAGTTGCACTTTGTATGTCCATTTAGGATTTAGGTATTTATGTTGTAGGTTCACATGCGGCATGTGCAAGCGCAAACTTGTGAATCCCCAATGTAACATATCTTTGTAACTTAGATCTCGAGATTAGATTAGATATAAATCTCCTTATTTTGTATCGCACCTTCAAAGCTTCTCAAAATAACTGTGATTCGAGCTGTCAATCTGGGCTGGAAGTCTCATCAGTCATAATAATAATAATAATAATCTAAGTTGCAAGGATATATTCATTCAAAGCTCTCAGATGTATGCCCACAAACAAACACGATTGTGTACTTACAAATAAAATCCAAACCTCAAATGAACATAAGCCCTGCAACTCTTGCCGACATTCCGTGAAACAGAAATTCACCACGGTAATTCTTACCTACCGAATATCGGTAATATTGGTATTAAGACCTGTCAATCCAAGATGGCCGCAAGTGAACAGCTGATTTGTCTTCATATTAATATTACCGATTATTATCGGTAGGTAAGAATTACCGTGGCGATGAGACTTCTAAGAGTTTTTTGATAAAGCCATGATAAGTTGCACGGCTGATGGTTGTCTATCACTTGCTCTCCGGCCTCACCACCATCATGTCTGACATTTCGCTGAGAGGAGCAGCAGCCGGGAGCGGGGCGGGGTGCGGGGCGCCGGGGACTTTCACTGAGATATCTCTCCCCCGAATATTCACGTGTAATGTCTCGCCAATCGCTGACGGCTGTTACGTCGGCATTCCGCGAGACAGGTACGTGGTGAGGGCAGGTAGGTGTTGGACAGCTACGAGGTATTGGACAGGTACGAGGTATTGGACAGGTACGAAGGAAGGTAAGCCGAATCGTGGCACAGGAAATACCAGACGGCAAGCGTCTATCAGGTCGCCCTCCCAGATTGCGAGATCACCGTCGCAGGAAACGATGCCCTCCGTAGGGTGAAACGTTGGCTGGACTGTTCCGGATTGGAGTTGGCGGTCCATTAGACGCAAGCAGGTCCGGATTAAGGGCGGTTCGAGCGGTACAACCGAATCAGGGCCCCCACACTCAGACGGCCCCCACAGCGCCAACCAAACTCTTATACGTTTATCAGTGCCCAGATCTTTCCGGATATTTGTGACCAAAGGGGTCCCCGATGACAGGCTTTTAATAGAAATTAGTTTACAAGCATTGCAACAAAATATCTTTGGGGTGTAAGTCTTATGAGGCATACGCTACCAAGGGCCCCCCCAAAAGCTCAAAAATATTGTAGAGAAAAAACTTCAACGTACTTTTTTTTCGGAAAAGATATGCATCTTTGAGGTTATGGAAAATTAGGTGGGAAGGGGGGGGATTTTCATGGAGGAGGGGGAGCGTATAGGGGGCCCCGAGCTTTTCTCCGAATCAGGGCCCCCGAGGGGTAATCTGGGCCTGGACGCATGCATTATTGTTCAGCCGAAAGCGATGACCTGCGCTGCTGAAACTGACGCTGGGGGACTTTGAGGTGCCGTTGGTTAAATCCTTGCGGTATCTCGGAGTACAATTCGATTGTCGGCTCCGTTTCGGAGAGCATATCGAGCTAGCGGCGGCAAAGGCAAGCGTGGTGGCGCAGCAGCTTAAGAGACTTATGCCGAACGTCGGCGGGCCTAAATCGAGTAGAAGGAGACTTCTGCACGAGGTGGTGCACTCGACGCTTTTGTATAGGGCACCCATCTGGGCGGAGTCGCTGGAGGTCGAACATTACCGGAGGAAAATGGCAAGTGGGCAGAGGAGAAGCGCACTCAGGGTTATCTCTGGGTAATGCACCAGCTGGTCCACTCTTCCTCGCCTACCATCTTTTATAGACGTTGTCGCCTAGAATTCGAGATGCTACTACTGAGACTGTTCAGGAGGTGCTCTCTTGGCTAAGTGGCCAACCACCTAGAGGCGGAAAAGAATATAGAAAAATAGAAAGAATGCCGGTCTAATTAGACCGACGAGATCTCGCCATAGCTGGCATAAAACTTTGAAAAAGCCTCAAAGTTGGATTTGTTGGCCACAAAGTCCGCGTATCCAATCGGACCGATGGCCGGTCAAGATGGAAGAACAGCTAGTCGTCTGCATCACGGGAGGAAGCTCCACAATAAACAGATCATAGATAACTATAACAAGAGGAAAAAGAAGTTTCAGCACCGAATCGTCGCTGTGGACCCAAAAAGTGGTTGACAATGTGTATCTTTGCAAGTAAAACTAAGATAAACTTTGATGCTGCGTTACTTTGACACGTTTGAATGCTTATCTGAAGTATTTGATTCCGGCATTTGGTCTGTTCACCTTGAGTGTTCTTAGCAACGACCTTCTAAGCGTTGCCGGCTCGTGTTTTTTCCCCGTCCAGATTCCATCCATCCACTTTTTGCTCCGAGATCACTTTCTCCGCTTGGGTTCTCACCCTCCTAACGCGTTAAAATAATTAATTATCAGCAGCAACAACAATCTGCTATAAATTATTTAACAGACGCTAATGGAACTTGTTGAGTTTTTACTAAATTAAATCGCTTTACTTATATCAATGCTTATCTGCAAATTTTAAGCTTAATTAATAATCCTGAAATGTAGGACTATGGCCATTCAATAAATCAATGATAGACATAAGTCGTAATCTCTTGGAGCAGTGGTATTCAATAAAACGCAACTAAGATACACATATAGTATAACTTCTTGTCTGCATTATCCCCGAAGGGGTCGCATGTGACGATTCGGGACCTACTCATTTTTACGGGTAAGGGGGTCGGCCTCACACCAACCACTCTCAGTTGAAGTGTGGGTCCCGGGGGGGCTGGTGCTCAGCATGGAATGCAAACTGAGCTATCTAACAGACTTTTTACGAGCTTGGCCATCGATACTAAGCGCCAATTCTCAAGCAAGAGACAGTTGCCATAAGGCTGTATGGACCCTTTGATGACCGGTGAACAATATTTATGACTAAATAGTTATCTATCTCTCAAACTTGTGCTAGCACACTTATCCAGCTGCTATTAAGCTATGAGTGGCCAGTTCCTCAGCAGATGTGTCTCCATTTTGTTCTGTCCTTGCGCACTTGCGTCATTACGTTGTTTTGTCATGCGACGTACTGTCATGTGATGTTTGGTCACTGTTCTATTCTATCATGAAACCATTTGAGTCAACCATTGAATACACATCAGAAATGTCTATAAACATCTTCAATGAAATAACTCCCATTAACGCACCCATTCTGAACCAGCTGCCTCCAGAAGTGCGTGCCAAGAAAGGGATCGAGAGCTTCAAGAAGACCGATTTTTTCGACGCCGCGTCAAGCCTGAAAGCGCCTTTGCAGTGACAGTAGTCACGAAACGGCGCTATAAAAATCATTATCATCATCATCATCATCATTAACGGAATGAATCAATTGACCAAATTGGTGAGATTGCGAAAGAATGGAACCTACATACAGAGTGAGAATAAGAGTATGTATGAAGAAAGTCATGAATTTTGAAGAGATGAAAGAAATATGCAAGGACAGAAAAAGGTGTAGACGCATCTGTGGAGGTACTGGTCACCCCTAGTGGAACGGCGGCAGGATACAGTAACACTAATGGCTTTTCTATAAAAACACGTCAACAGAGTTATGTACCCTTAGTACAAGTTGCAAAACTTGAGTAAAGTGAAGTTTACGGAAAGTATTATTTATTGCCAATGTCACCCCTGTTTCAGGGAAGGTCGGCAAAAGTTGTGGAGCTTATGTTCATTTGAGGTTTGGATTTTATTTGTAAGTACACATTCAGCATTTGTAAGCGCGAACTACACTTGTTGGTTTGTGGGCATACATCTGAGAGCTTTAAATGAATATATCCTTGCAACTTAGATTATAGATTATAGATTAATGAGTGATTTTCCTCAAAATCTGCGGTTTTTTTTTCTTATATTTTATGGTCGTAGCAAAATAGTTTCAGTGATGAAAAAAATCAAGTTCAAACAAACAAAAACGGCAGATTTTGGGGAAAATCACTCTTTAATTCTTTTCGTAAACTTTACTTTACTCAAGTTTTGCAACTCGTACTAAGGGTACTGTATGCCATCAGTATAGGAGTCGGAAAAATACGTAAACTTCTAAAAAATACTAAAAATGGATACAATGAAATAGTGGTACCTCTTGAGAGACACTGCCCCCTAGTGTAATGGTGGCAGAGTAACAGTCGCAGAGACGTGGAGTGAGGTTCGCGAGCCATGTGTTGGTGATTTCTAATAGATCATCACAAAGCTGAGTTAATTTATCGAATTTCGTATTAATGGATTCGTTTCGTGTCTCTTGCGCGGTGCATTATAATAAATTTCATTTTCAATTCGATTTAATTAAAAAAAAAAACTCAATTTGCCGGAAATTTCACTCGGACTTCTTCCCATAATGAATCAACGTTAAAATCTTCGCCATTAATACGTGGTTTTTGTGCAAATATCACTAAATATTTGGGTAAAAGTATTTCTTCTGTTGGACCGATCCGTAGTCCAGTGGTAACACTTCGGACTCGTGAATGGAAGGTTGTGGGTTCGAATCCCAGCGGAGCAGAAAACATATAACATTTATATATTTTCAAATTTGCTCTTCGCTGGGTTGAAAATTTCATAAACCTTAAATCAAAAAGTGCGTCCAGCCTTACAACAACTGGGTCTTGCTTGAGAATTGACGCTTTGTAGCGACGACTACCAAGCTCGTAAAAAGGTCGATAGCTCAATTGGTAGAATGCTTGCATTCCATGCCGAGAGCAAGGGTTCGATCCCAATGTGTACTCAGCCTTCAGAAAAATGAGAACCAGCCCCCCCGGGAGCTGGGAAACCCCCACTTCAACTGAAAGTGGTTGGTGTGAGGCCGGCCCCCTTACCCGCTTTAAAAATAAATACATAGGTCCCGAATCGCCACATGCGACCCTCTGCGGGGATAACGCAGGCAAGAAGTTATACTATATGTGTAGCTAAGTTGCGTTGCGAGTTGTGTACCAGTAGTATCGACTGAGATTTAACTTTCGTGCTTCGGGAAACACGATCTCCTCACAAGCATTAATTAAAGTTTTCGTATTTATTTTGTGGCACGTTTTATTTGTTGTTTGAATCACACGCTAGTAATTATAATTTCAAGTGTGAATAATGAATGTACACACATCATCTTGTGACTACAATGTTTGTTTTTTTACAACGTCGGTTCTGATAAGTATTTTTATGACTTGTCACAGGATGACTGCTATCCTCAATATTGTTACTATTTAACTAAGGTTTTCTTTTAATTGAACTGCAATTATTTATTTATACATAATTTATTTTACATTGTTTGGTTCATAATTTACAATAATTGCTAATCTATGCGTATATGGTATTCACGTCCAAATGTTGGATGCAACTAGTTGAGATGGGTGTGAGGAGGCAGACACTCAGATCCGCGAGCGATGGTGCGATCAATTTGGTTCAGCCGCACCGTCAGATCCGTACAAATTTTGGAGACCGTGCTTTCCGTGTTGCGGGTCCGGTGGAGTGGAACAGACTGCCACCCGGAGTGAAGAACTCCAAATCTGTGGGTGTATTTCGCGGAGCTCTCAAGACGCACCTTTTCAAAAAGTCTTATTCGTGATCGGAGAGGGCCCTTGAGGTGTGACACACACAAAAACGGCGCTCTCTTATCATATGTAATTTAAAAAATGTAAGTCTGTTAAATATATATAACTAATCCCTGATGCCTTTTGCAGTCCGTATATATAGGTACAAAAGGGTTCACTCTTGCATATTCCAGATCATTCGATCTCCCGCTTATACCAGACCGCCGTTCTATGTACCTCACTACTACTATCATACTACAACCAGAATGTTCTACACACTAGCGTACGATATGATCAGATTTTCGATAGTTGTATAGTTTGATGTGACGTCAGCTAAATTGCAAAAAGTATTCGTTTGCAGGACAGCAAAATAATACTCATTTATTCTGTGAGTTTAAAGGACTCAAACATCCTTGACTTATAGGTTGGAATGGGGCTGACCACCCATGCTGTAAATAATAGTCCACATTGTCTATGTCACCTCTGTTTCAGGGAAGTACGGCAAGAGTCGTACTGTGTATGTTTATTTGAGATTTTGGTTTTTATGTTGTAGGTTCACATGCGGCATGTACAAGCGCGAACTTGTACGTTTCTATGCTTGTGAGAATGCAGATAATCTAAATCCCCAATGTTACATATCGCACGTTTAATAATAAAGAGCAATAACTCAAAAAACATGAATGTTGGGAAATCACGTTTGAAGTTCAGACACCCAGTACAACTTGTATGGGATGAAAAAGGCGGCCGATGTTTTATCTCGGTCATATTCGTTCAAATTGAACGGCTGTCGCATTCTACCTATTCTTCTCGCATTGCTCTTGCGTTTTATTACAAAATCTCGATTTTCCCAATTTTCGAGCTATTTCTCTTTATTATTAAGCGTGCGATATTATATCTTTGCAAATTAGATTAGATTAGATAAGATTAGATTAAAGAAAGCTGGCAACACTTACACACTGATTGGCTAATTTTCCCGCGTTTCCCGGGTTATGCTTTGATCGCGCTCTCCCGAGTGTAAAACATCACAAAAACTCCCTTCGATCGCTTAAATATTAAGATATATCTATGAAAGGTGAGTCGCTCGCATGAAGCGCTGCTGTGTCTGCTATACATTTTCTATTTACGCGAATGAGTTAATCTACTGTCCAATGCTCGCCACGAAAGTAAATCAACATGTCTGTCTCTGGTCGGAAGCTCGGTCAAGCATTTCCTTGTTCCGAGCACTTACTTCCATGTAAGATGCGACCACATCCGATGATAGGTAGAGCGTGATACACCATGTACGAGTACTAACACTGAATCATATCGACGGTTAAAAGGCATACGACACAAACTAAATTGTTCAGGGGTGGAAGTCACATTACCACGGTAATTCTTACCTAGGGGCCGTCCATAAATTACGTCATAAATTTTGGCCGATTTTCGACCCTCCCCCCCCCCCCCTACAATCATCCTATAGTCATTATCTTATGACCCCCCCCCCCTCTTGCCTTAATAATGGATGAGCTTAATAATTAATAATGTTATATTACTTACATAATATTTTGTATATTTTGTAGAAATTGGTATTTACAAGAACGACGTCACTTTTGGTACTCGTACATCATTTGCCATCATCCGCAGACCAGACTCCCCCCCCCCCCCTTATTGCAAAAGACGTAATATATGGACAGCCCCCTACCGAATATCGGTTATAGTTGTATGAAGTTTACTTGCTTACAGTTCACTTGCGGCCATCTTGGATTGACAGGTCTTTATACAAATATTACCGATCATCTATTATTATTATCCAGCAATGTAAGATTATTAGGAGTTCACCTAGACAGCTCCCTTTGCCTACATAAAGAAATTATTAGCACTGCCAGCTCGGGCTTTTATGGTCTCAGGCAGCTGAAAATAGCGAAAAACTGCCTACCACCTGATACCATGAAAGCTCTGGTAAATGCCTTCGTTATCTCAAATGTAGATTACTGCAATGGCATTTATGAAGTCAGTAATGAACGCCAGTGCCCACTTATGGTCAGAGCAAATACTGCCATATCACCCCACTCCTGCAGAAGCTCCACTGGTTCAGGATCCCAGAAAGGATCAAATTTAAGCTGGGCCTCACGGTACATAAAGCGCTGCATGGAGTGGCGCTAGAGTACTTACAGGAGTTGATTATACCGAGGAGCCTGAGTGAGAGCGGGCTCACTCTGCAATCTGCCGACAGTGCTCATACCTCTGTCAGTACTCAATGCAGGAAAAGAAGCACAGTGTTCGGAGACAGCGCTTTCGCCGTTGCGGGACCGTCCATTTGGAACCAGCTGGCCCCTGAAGTGCGCGCCAAGGAAGGGATCGAGAGCTTCAAGAAGACCCATTTCTTCACCGCCGCGTCAAGCCTGAAAGCGCCCTTACAGTGACAGTAGTCACGAAACGGCGCTCTAAAAATCATCATCATCATCATCATCATTCGGTAGGTGAGACTTCCAGCCCAGGAGAGCAGTTTAAGGTTTAAGATTACAGAAAAAAAAAAAAAAATTTTAACAGGCATATTTTTTTTATTTTTATCATATCGTTAAAATCAAAACAGCTCTAAAATACAAAAAAATGAAAGCTTTTATTCGCATTCCTATTAATTGTGATCTTACGATGTTTTACGATGTCACAAGCGCCTTTACGACAAAAAAGGCCAAAATCTTGTCGGTTACACCAAAACCATACTTCGACAATGCAGCTTGGGCATAAACAACACAAAAATCATCGTTCTAAAAATCATAGAGTTATGGGAGTTAGCCCATCAGAAAGAACGGAAAATTTCAAGTAGGATAGCGTTCATAACTCATTTTTGTTGATATGTATAATCTATGATCAAAGATATGAATGGTTGATCCGGATAAGGCACTAAGCTCTCTTGCTACCCAACTAAGCTACACATATAGTGCAGCTTCTGAAGGCTGAGTACACCTTGCCGGTATTTATTTTGGGTTTGAAATAGACACCGAAACGGGAAATCATTTCAGACACCCTCGGTTGGGATCGAACCCTTGCTCTCGGCATGGAATGCAAGTATTCTACCAACTGTTTTTATAAGATGGTAGCTCTTAGCTGGTTTTGATATTTTAAATTGATTTGTTGGTATTCACTTTTTGTTTTTGTTTATTTACCTTCTTACTCTTGTTGCTGTTCTTGTATAGTTTGTATTACTTATTATTAAAATTAAAAAAACTATGATTGGCCTTAAATTTTGTACACTTATATCCTTTCTATGTAGGTATTTATGTATGTTGTTGTTTTGTATAATCTAAATCTTAATCTAAGCTGCAAAGATATGTATCATTTGAGATTCATATTAAATGCATTCCCACAAGCAGACACGCATAATTTCGCTCTCACACATGCCGCATGTGGACCTACTATATATAAAAAAACTCAATCTCAAATGAACATAAGCCCAGCAACTCTTGCCGACCTTCCCTGAAACAGGGGTGACATTGGCAAAGTGAACCATTTTTTATAGTGCGGGTGGTCAACCTCATACCAACCTATCAGTCAAGGAAAATAAAAAAGGTATAATAAAAAAAATAAAAATAAACATTTTATATTGATGCGACAAATATTGGAAAATAGCTGTTTGTCAGGTTTTAATGTTTTTAGTAAGCGATGTTGGCACTCCTTATTTCTATGAAAGTTGATGTCTTCATACAATTTGGAATATTTTATGGTATTGTCATAAATACCGATATATTTTATATCATAAAAGTTTTACGTCGATAATAACGCTGGTGTAATGGGGCTTCCACACGCTTGCCAACCCATCTCAAGTCAAGCGCACAGTGTGTCGTCTAGAACATGCTAGCTGGACAAAATTTTGTCTAATGGACTCATTTTGTCTAGCTAGCATGTTCTAGACGACACACTGTGCGCTTGACTTGAGATGGGTTGGCAAGCGTGTGGAAGTCCCATAAAGTTAGTGTCTACGACAGAGGTTCCCAAAGTGGGTGCCGCGGAGAGAGATCAGGGGTGCCGCGAGGCGTCCCTGAAGTCTACAAAAAATCAAAATTTTACATTTTTTTTTTTTTTTTTTAAATTGTGAAGAGGATTGTAATTCACCAACCTATTTTGCCTGGCCAGATGTCTTCATGCGAAAGCAGAAGCTTGTGTGCATACATGAATACAAACATCGATCGATATTATATGACTAGGGTGCCGTGAGAAAGCTCAAAATTTCAAAGGGTGCCGTGACTTGAAAAAGTTTGGGAATCTCTGGTCTACGAACTGATAAAATCAATGCATATTCTGTTGATTTTCTTTAGAATAATAATAATAATAATAATAATAATAAAAGAACGATTTATTTGGCGAGCGCAATTTTTGTGAGTATCACCTTCTGCGAGCTTGGTCGTCGATGTAGAAAGCGCCAATTCTCAATCAAGACCCAGTTGCTGTAAGGCTGGATGGACCTTTAGTGACTGTTCTTTGGTAAAAGTATATGAATTTTTCACCCTGCGAAGAGCAAATTTGAAAATCTAAATGATATACTTTTTGTGCTCCGCCGGGATTCGAGCCCACAACCTTCCATTTAAGAGTCAACCACTTAAGAAAGTTAAGTTAACCACTGAACCGAAAAGTTAACCACTAGACTACGGACCGTTCGAAATAGCGACAATTCTCAGCCCTGCCGACTTTCCTTGAAAAAGGGGTGACATTGACAAAGTGAACCATTTTGTACAGTATGGGTGTTCAGCCTCATACCAACCTATAAGTCAAGAATATATAAGTTATAGTAGTGGATATCCATAAGCAATTCGACTGCCCCAAGTAAGAAGGAAGTAACTCCGAAATTAAGGTTTTTGACTTATTTCAATTTCTGAAGGTAACAAATCATTATCTTCATTCCAAGATGACAGCCGTGTCTTTATCTCTTTTAAATTCGTTAATAAATGAAGGTAAAAAATTGTTTAGGCATTGTTCTCCATGGAATAAATAACATTCAATCCTGCAAAACTGTATTTTTTGGTTTAGTGCTGTCTTCCTTGAAGCAGTCGAATTGTTCGCATTTACCGACATCCTTAAATTGAATAATTTTGAAATATTGGAGTCTCATTACGGACTCCAATACGAGTATCTTGAATTGAATTTCAATACTTAATGTATTTTAAATGGTATTAATGTTCTCTGCCTTCATTACAGATCTGTGCCCATATGGAGTACATCATTTCATTAAAGATTTCCACTCATGTGCTCTCTGATAAGGCCGGGCTCATTTCTACCAATAATTAACTCTTAAAATGATTAATGAGGCATTTAATGAAACTCGTTAACTTTTCATTTTACCGAAATTCAGGATGTGACTGTAGCGTGTCGACTTTTGCGCTGCATGTACAAAGGGATGATGTCTATAATCTACGTTGCAAGGATATATTAACATTCAAAGCTCATATCAAATGCATGCTCAAAAACACACACTAATCTAATCTAAGCTGCAAAGATATATTACATTGGAGATTCACATGGCATGCATTCCCACAACCAGACACGTACAAGCTCGCGCTTGCACATGCCTCATGTGAACCTACAACATAAAAACCAAATCTCAAATGGACATAGGTACACCCTGCAATTCTTGCCGCCCTTCCCTGTAACAGGGGTGACATTGGCAAAGTGAACCATTTTTACAGCATGGGTGGTCAGCCGCATACCAACCTATAAGTCAATGAACATACATGACAAATTACATTCAATCATTACACACTTATAAATTAAAATCCAAACCTCAAATGAACATAAACCCGGCAACTTTTGCAGACCTTACCTCAAATAAGGGTGACATTGGTAAAGTGAATATTTTTTTACAGTATGGGTGGTCAGCCTCATACCAACCTATAAGTCAAGGAATTGAAGGTAATGAAATCAAGAAGACTCCAGTGGGCCGGACACGTAGAACGTGCAGAGGACTCCAGGATCATCAGAACTGTCTTGGATGGTGCCCGCTCAGGTGTTAGACCACTCGGACGTCGTTTGTTATATTTTCCTTGACTAAAACGTTGGTATGAGGCTTAACGCAAACGCAACTAAGCTACACGTATAGTGTAACTTCTTGCCTACGTTATCCGCGAAGGAGTCGCATGTGGCGATTCGGGACCTATTGGTTTTTACGGGTAAGGGGGCCGGCCTTACACCAACCACTTCAGTTGAAGTGGGGGTTTCCCAGCTCCCAAGGGGGCTGGTTCTTTTTTTTTGTGAAGGCTAAGTAAACCTTGCCTTTACTTTGGGCTTATAATAAACACGGAAACGGGAAATCATTTCTGACACCCTCGGTGGGGATCGAACCCTTGCTCTCAGTATAGATGCAAGCATTCTACCAACTAAGCTATTGACCGGAATTTGTACGAGCTTGGTCGTCGCTACAAAGCGCCAATTCTCATGCAAGACACAGTTGCTGTAAAGCTCAGAAGAAAGCGTGGAAGGTGATGACCGAGGAAGGAACGGATATGAAATGTAGGTACCTACCTAAATGAAAACTGATAACACATATGAAATGTGTAAGAATTAAAATCTTATTTAACAAAATGGAAGACTCAAAAAACAATAAAAGTATCGTACCCGCACGATAAAATAACAAATATTAGTTTCATTATCACTTTAATGCACCTTGTCAATTGCATTATAATATTGTCCATTGATTACCATTTATAATTAATTTGTTCTTCCTCTCTGGCCCCTCCACAAGCCACCAAAGAATAATTTCTCCTGCACTCTTCTCGGAGAGAATGTCGTGCCGTGTCCGCCATTGGTGTACGGACCACAGACAAGAAGACAGTGCGCGCGCACCACGCAAACGTCAAGTAGAGAAATCGCTCGAAATTCAAATTATTATATACCTACCGCTATTCATGAACACTCTTTTGTTTTTTATTCCATTTTGAATTTGGAATGTTGAATATAAAAAATATTAACTAGTGCAGTGGCGTGGAGTGTCAAAATAAAATTAGTTTTTTCATTAAAAATAGTGTTTTTTTTTTAAATTAAAAAAAATGATGGTACATTAAAATATGTGTTTTAAAGTGGTGTGAATATTTCATAAGCTTAGACTAAAAACTTTATACAACGTAGAAAATTATCAGTTGGGAAGACAAATATTTTTCGATATACTGAAAGGTAAATGTATATTTTTTCTCTTTTAAAAATATTGTTGATTTTTTTCTCACAATGATGGTATGTTATAAGTAAATGGGTTATGAAAAAAAAAGCTTATCATGGCATATGAAATAATAATAAAAAACTTTTACGCAAGAGTGCGCATTGCTTCTAAACGTTTCACCACATCGCGCGGTACTTTCACTCGAACACGATTATCCGATGCGCAATGTCAAACCGTTTTTTATTCTGACCTTGAACAAAATTGTCATGGTCCTTTGAACCGGATTGCTTTCGAGACATCAACGTTTTTTTGCTACCCTTATTACCTACACTGCTGAATAAAGACCTTTTCATTTTTTTTACATTTTTCTGTGCCTTTAGCCACACTCGCTAACTCCTTTTACATAAAAAGGAATATTCTTGAAAAAAAATGTCAGGTTTTTCTAACGATCATTAATTGATGAGGTTTAACTTTGTAACGATTTATTTAAAAAAAAAATGTATGGTTACAGTTTAGTTTGGTCATGTACGACCCGTTTTATGAACAAAATTCACACCATCAGGTAAAAAATATTTATCACCTTTTACTAAATAATACGCAGTCTATAATTTATTACATGAGTTGCAAAGAAATATTAGCATTTAATGAACAAGCAGGTTCAGTTCGCGCATACACATGCTGCGCATATTGTGTACATACAAAATTAACCGAACCTCACATAATATGTTCCTTGATTTATAGGTTGGTATATAAAAAAATAAAAAAATGGTTCACTTTGCCAATGTCACCTCTGTTTCAGGGAAGGACGGCAAGAGTTGCAGGGCTTATGTTCATTTGAGATTGGGTTTTTATATTGTAGGTCCACATGCGGCATGTGTTAGCGCGAAATTATACATGTCTGCTTGTGGGAATGCATTTAATATAAATCTTAAATGATATATTTCTTTGCAGCTTAGATTAGATTAGATTAGACATGAACACGAACTTTGCAGCTCCTGCCGCCTTTTCCTGAAATCGAGCTGACATAGGAAAAAGTGAATTATTTTTTTACAGCATGGGGGTCAACCTCATAATAAGCTTTTAGTCAAGGAACTTAGTAGGTACATATGACAATTTTTTTTAGATTTTATTTTTATTTTCAATATTCTATATTATCCTTCAGGCTTATACCTAGGTATTTCATACCTATATATAGTAATTTTACATATTTTAAAAATCATGTTGGATTACTGTTCACACACAAGCACAAATTGTGCTAACAGAATATTTATTTTTTGTGAACTTAAGTAATTTTAAAAACATATGAACCTTATTTTTTTTTCATTCACTCTCCATACTCGTTAAAAGTTCAAAAGTGGAGTCGGTAATTTGAGTAGATATTTAAAAAAAACGCAAGACCCAACCACTGGGTTAATTAGAAGTAAGTAATTTGATTTCATACTTATTATAATTTTTTAATTGCGATTGATTACCAATAACTGTTGATTGCCATTTTGAATTCCATTAAATGTCAAGTAGGTTATACGGACATGATTCGAGTGCATCTCTATCTCATAGCACACTGACGCATCTTGCTTTTGAAACTTGACAAAAAACACACAATTTTAGATTTTTTAAGCATTCATTTGATAGACCATTTTTGACACATGTAACCTGGCCTACTCAAAATTCTGTCAACAAAAAAATGCCACAGTTCTAACAAGGAAAATTTGGAATTAGAAATATTAAAAAAATACTAGTTTAATTTATTAAGAAACAAAAGTATTTTTACTGAATTTGTTTTATAATTTATGAGGAATGGAAGAGTGTTTAATTTTCGGACTTATTTACATTTATATATTACCAAACGTAATACTACGATTCACATCTGTAAGTTGATAAAAAAACTAAACATGGATGTACGAATCCTGCAGAATCAAAAGTGCAACACATAGATAAATATGTGGACTACCTCGGTGTAAGGGAAAATCGGTATGAGTTGCAAAGTTTATTCATGTAAAGTTTCGTTTATTTTGTATATACACATGTTTCATGTGTTAGCGCCTACTTACATGTTGCTGCTTGTGGACATGGATTAAATATGAACTTTAAATATCGATATATCTTAGAAATTTAGATTACAGATTATAGAGACTTTAGAAGGATGAGAAAGTGATTTCCTGTGTTTCCATGTATTTATCTCATTTTCGAAAGAAAAAATAAATAAGGATATTTGATTATTTACTGTTAATGTATTTGTATATCTAGATAACAGTATTGAGCTGTCATTTTTAGTAGAAACTAAAATCTTACAGCTTGAAAATGAATATCATAAAAAAACGCCTTTTTTCTTCGTCATGGAATGCCAGTACGGCATCGAGATCAAAAGGAGAAATTTATATCGATTTGCATATTGATGGTCTTATTACCACACTGTGTGGACGCTTTTTAGCACCGCTTATTTATTTTATAATTATTCGTTGCCATTTATGAATAAACGACCGTCATGTTAGGACTTTAAGTAATAAAAGTGGAGGCGTTGTACCACTTATTTTCTTCCTTAAATAAATCGTTATGATTGATGAATAATCCATTACAGCATTAGCTTATTATAATTGACTACAGTCTAGTCAATGGACTGAATTTTTATGTAATCTTGAATCATACTCTTCTATTTACCAATAGCAAACAAATAAAACATTCGAGCAATCTAGGTTTAAAATATATTTATTAACATAGGTCAAATTCAAACTGGGAAGGATGTTTGACATATTCCTTGACTCATAGGTTGGTATGAAGCTGACCATTCCTATTTGTAAAAAAAGTACCTGTATGGAAATAAACCGATGAAATCTTTTGCCAGCTTTGGATGGTATGCAAGGTTTTTTTTTTAATAAATTATGTGCGGGAGACTCCCTAGATTTCAGAGACTCTAGAGGTCTATGACACTTGTTGTAGTGCCGCAGAGGTGTTTACGAGATTGGTCGTCGATACAAAGCGCCAATGTTCAAGCAAGACCCAGTTGCTGTAAGGCTGGATGGACCTTCAGTGACCGGTCTTTGGTAAAGGCTTATGAATTTTCATTCCAGCAAAGAGCATATTTGAAAATATAAATGGTATATTTTTTGTGCTCCACCGGAATTCGAACCCACACTCTTTTATTTACGAGTCCGAAGTGTTTCCAATGGACTATGGACCGGTCAACGTGTTTTTTTTGCACTTTTTCATATTGTTTTTCTAACACTGTATATTTGTAAAACAAACATTAAATTAGATACACAATTTAAATAATAAAAAGAAAGTTAAAAATAAGTATGTACTTACCCACATATGTAGATAAACAAGTAATTGAACTTTAAACTAAGAAATTTAATGTTGGAGAAAAAACTAAATCGAGGAAAAACCGTAAATTGTACTTTTACTTTCTTCAGATAAAAATGACACTTACATTTTTTACCTCAGCGATAATTATCTACGCCATTGACTTTCAAGTGCTGAAAAACAGGCGTGTAAATTTCAAATTCGCCGCGTTCGATTCGTTTCATGGTAAAAATAAATATTTGAAAATCGAACACGCGAAAAGTTCATAGACAATAATTTTAGTCGGCTATTCAAACTGTACATATTTTTGTACCTACCGATGTTTAATTATGTCACCATAACCTTACTTTTCAGGTTGTTTTAAAAAAAGTCTTGTTCACTCTTTTAAGTACGTTCTTGATTTCAGAATTACCTTTTCAGTCGATGTATTATTCCCTTAACTTTCAATTCTTGGTTTTAGTGTCAACAGTACGCAAGTAGGCGCATTTTACGATCCATTGTCTCAAAGGCAATTTATTTTTGCTTTATCGATATAAACATTGTTTATGACTCTAGATAGTACTTATTTAAGTTTCTAGTGAGTACGACGATATTACAATAAATTTGTTTTAATAACTGACACATACTATTTTATCTTCTTTAGTGTTCCTTGAATAATAGGCTAGCATGAGGCTGACCACCCATGCTGTTAAAACTTGATTCACTTGCCTGCTTGTGGGCATGAATTTAATATGAATCCTGATTCCTGAATGTAATATATCTTTGCAACTTAGATTAGATTAGATAATCGAAGGGAATGATAAATTACCACGAATGATAATATGCCACGCTGATTTCAGGGTAAGGTGGCAAGAGTTGCAAATTGTATATTAATGTGAGGCTTGGTCTATTTTGTATGTATGCCTGCATTTCATATGAATTCTAAATAATCATATACCTTTGCAACTTAGATTATAGTTTATATAGACTTCAGTTACAGAATTTAAGTTGTGCATTGAATACGATGTCAACGCTTGGCTAGCACCTAAACTCCATGCCATTGACCCAGGCCGGTTCACACGCACACATACACACACACACCAGCTCACTACCCACTCTCCATTTGCTTACTAGCACAGTCACAGCCATTCACATATGATATCTGTCGACTAGAAATTATTTTAACGAAAATATACATTATATATCTATTTCAACTTACTTACGAAATCGTCCTTAGTAAGAAAGAGAACAAAGAACTTCACAGTTGCATTTCGATGTGTACAAAAAAACTCGGGCGAATGTAAAACTGTTTCTAGAAAGGTGGCAGCATTGCCGCGTGCGTACTATTATGTCCCAACCAGTACGAACATAGTACGCATGCGTTATAAATCTTGTGATCGATAAAAATTTACGAATTTTAAAGGAAAAATGCATTATTTTAAGACATTACGGCATGTCGCACGTTTAATAATAAAGAGAAATAACTCGAAAATTGGGAAAATCGAGATTTTGTAATAAAACGCAAGAACAATGCGAGAAGAATAGGTAGAATGCGACAGCCGTTCAATTTGGACGAATATGACCGTGATAAAACATCGGCCGCCTTTTTCATCCCATAAAAGTTGTACTGGATGTCTGAACTTCAAACGTGATTTCCCAACATTCATGTTTTTTGAGTTAATGCTCTTTATTATTAAACGTGCGATGTGTTGTAATTTGGTGTCAAAACATTAAATGGAGAAAGCAAAAAAACATAGAATTAGACACGTAAAAACGTGTTTTGTATGACTACACAACTGCAACGTTTGACAGGACTGAGGCAAAAGTGTATGTATCAATGCAGTGAGTTGGTTTCTGCTCCTCTGTGTTGTTACTCAATGCTATCCACTCTCCACTTGCTTACTAGCCCAGTCACAGCTCTGCTATATATGTATTATGATTGTGAGTTTAGTGAACAAGTAAGTTACCTGCTGACTCGGTCACCGGGCTAGTGATGCTTAGTGAAAAGATAAACAGCGCTTCCACAACTTTAAGCTTTTAAATTTTCTTAAGTTTGGGATTCATTTTAATACTAATTTCAATATCTTCATATAAAACACATAGTTTTATATTCATATTTTTTTAGTTAGATTGCTTTCAACTAGTGTTGCAATGAATACTCGGTAACTATTCGGTATTCGGGTATTTTTACACTATTCGGCCGAATACTGAACAGTAGCATTTTGGCCAAATATTCTGCGTGCCGAATACCGATTAAACAGAAAAGGAATAAGAATTCCGATGCTCTCTCCATCATTTTTCGGTCGTCTCATACCTCTTTTTCCTCTAACCCTTCCTCTGTATAATATGTACTTTGTCAGTTTATCATCATTCATTCTTTCCACATGCTCAAACCATCTCATCATATTCTTTCGCTGGTGACAGATTTCGTGCACTGTGGATGAAAAACCAAACATATTTTTATTATATGTACTTTATATTGCACTATGAAAATTCATATTGTTTAATATTATAATTTTTAGGATTCATTCAAATCAAACACTGTTTATTTTCACCTATATAATTTATTTACAAAATATTTTGATTATCTAGTTTGGAATACGCTGATCCACAGCATGGCTTACTCACACAATGTTAGTTGACTTGCCTCACGGGAAGAATGCAAGTGTTAGTGGCGTGTAGCCTGGGATCCGACAGATTTCACTTTTGTTCGTCGCCCGGCCTAGTGGAGCCCTTCCATATAATTTATGACTCTCGTTTAAGTGAACTACGCAACGCTATCGTAATGGCCTCTTTATCATTACGCTGTATTTGTTTATGTCTGTGATGTAAGGCGGTAAGATCCGGGATCCATCTCATCTAAGTTGCAAGGATGCATTAACATAGCGAATAAGGCGATCTATCTATAAGCCAAGCTGCAAAGATATCTAATCTAATCTAATCTAAGTTGCAAATATATGTAACATTAAGATTCGCATTATAAGCATTTTCACAAGCAGACACGTATAAGTTCGCGCTTAAACATGCCGCATGTGAACCTACAATATGAAAAACCCGAATCTCAACTGAACATACACCCTGCAACTCCTTTCGACCTTCCCTGAAAAAGGTGTGAAATTGACAAAGTGAACCATTTTCTACAGCAACGGTGGTCAGCCGTATACCAACCTATAAGTCAGGGAACATACATAACAAATTACAATTTTTAAAATCAACAAATATTAATATGTATGGACACCAAAAACTAAACAGAAAAACGAATTCTAATTTTAAAAACCCTAGCCGTCAACATTACAGATCAACCGCCGTGTCTTTTTGTCCTTACATACTATATAGGTTAGTAGGAGGCTTACAACCCATACTGTAAAGATGGTTCACTCTGCCAATGACACCCCTGTTTCAGGGAAGGTCAGCATGAGTTGCAAGGTTTATGTTCATTTGAGATTGTGTTTTGCTTTTCATTTGATTTCATTTTGTTGTTCATTGTGTTCACTTGAGATTGTGTAATGTTGCAAGTCCACATACGGCATGTGTAAGCGCGAACTTGTACGTGTCTGCTTATGGGAAAACATTTAATATGAATCTCAATTTTAATATATATTTGCAACTTAAATTATAGATTTTAGTATTACTTTGTAACAAAAGATTAATAAGATGAAAGGAGTATGAAATTTTTTCAGTGTCGGTTGTAAATAACAATAAAGGTATTTTTTCATTGCAAGGTCAGAAATTGCAATAATACAAGTTCAACAAACTTCATTGATTTAATTCATAAAAAAATAACACTTTAATTAATGTTTTCCATCAAGAATTTAAAACGTTTTTTCTTGCTTCGTGTAGCCAGCGCTGGTATGAACACTTGCGCCGTGCGTGATGCAGTCTAGTTCGCATGCCAGTGACTTGCTTGCGCACTGCTTTCGTGTGGACGATGTAATTTATGCAAAAAATATGTCAAAGCGAACGTTGACTCTGGAATGAAAAGTGAAATATAATAATGGTGTATGAGAAATTAAATTACGAATAATTTTCTCCTTCGTTGCTCGTTTTTGTTCTTCAATTCTGAATGAATGACGGTCAGAAATGAGTATAAAAATAATATTAGGATGATTTATTTGCTGAGTGCTCATTTTGTGTGAATTACATTACAATTACATTGTCGGTGTTATGGCCGAGGGAGCCAAGTGGGCTGATCTTTCTAGCTTGTTTGGAATAGAGCAACGTTGGTTCGATCCCCGCCTCATTTGACCATATAACTTTGACCCTGGTTTAACAGATGTTATTGGGTAATTCTCAATTAATAATTCATTAAAATAAACAATGAATTATTAATTGATAATATTATAAACTGTTTCTGGCCAGGCAGAATAGGTTGGTGAATTGCATTCCCCTTCACAAATTTATTTAAAAAAAAAGCCCTGTGCAAGCTTGGTCGTCTCTATAGAAAGCGACAATTCTCAAGCAAGACCCAGTTTCTTTAAGGCTGGATGGACCTTCGGTGACCGGTTTTTGGTAAAGGTGTATAAATTTTTCGACTCAACGAAGAACATATTTGAAAATATAAATGGTATGTCATTCTTTGTGCTCCACCGGCATTCAAACCACGACCTTTAATTCCCGAGCCCAAAGCGCTACCCACTAGACTGGTCGATGAGTGCGGTACAGACAAGAATATAAGAGGTTACTTATAGGGTAGTATGAAACTGACCTACCATACTGTAAAAAATGGTTCACTTTGTGTCATCCCTGCTTCAGGGAAGGTCGGCAAGAGTTGCAGGGTATAAATTGATTTGAAATTTGGGTCTTCTATTGTAAGAGCGGCATGTGTAAGCGAGAACTTATGCGTGTCTTCTTGTATACAGTTTACATGAATCTTTAATAAAAAAATTAATTTGCAACAGATTGAGGAGATTGTGAAAGTATGGGATATAAAAAGTGAGCGTAAAAGAAGAAAATATACGAAAAAGGTGAAGGATATAAATGAATTTAAAGAGGTATGTCAGGATGGAAAAAATGGAGGCAGCTCAGCAGAGACTCTGGCCACGCCTAGCGGAATGGCGACAGAGTTACAACTTAGATAGACCTTGCGTCATAAAAACTGCCACTTGATTGTAAAATGAAGGATTTAGGTTAAATAGAGCAATTTGACTTAAACACATAAAAAAATATCCAAGTTTGAATAGGCAGCCATTAAAGCAGAGGACACCCGCATGATTGTCGTGATTTTGAAATATCGAATTGAAAATAAATGTGTCAAACGGACTAAATAACCATTATAGAAGAGAACACAAACCTGCTGTTCAAATTAAAAATATATATTATATAATTATATAGATTATTCACGAGTTAACAGTGATAGTACATATCTTCATTTTATTATTTTTCGTCTTCTTGTGTCTCTTCAAAGAAAATTTCTAATCTAATATAATCTAATCTAAGTTGCAAAGTTATGCAACATTAAAGATTCGCATTACATGCATTTTCCCAAGCAAACACGTATAAGACTCCGCATGTGGACCTACAATACAAAAACCCGAATCTCAAATCAAAATACACCCTGTAACTCCTGCCGTCCTTCCCTGAAACAGGGGAGACATCGGCAAAGTGCACCATTTTTTACCTAAGCTAATACCAACCTTCTAGCCAGAGAAATCACAGCGATCATCATAGAAATATTAACTTTTGATGACTCTGAATGAAGTGAAAGAAGCATGCAAGAAAGGACCGAAAGAAATGGCGGTTGATTGTCAATGTTGGCGGCTAGAGCATTTAATTTTAATTAAATTTTATTTTATTTGATATATATATTTTTAATTATTTCACTTTCCGAAATTTTTGTGTTCCTTGACTAATATTTTGGTATGAGGCTGACCCCCCATGCTGTAAAAACTTAGTTCGCCTTTGCCAATGCCAGCCCGTTTTAGGGAAAGCGGCAGGACTTGCAAAGTTGTATTGTCACGTTTAAGTTCATGCTTTCACATGCTGCATGGGTATGTGCTTACAAAATACACCAAACCTCAAATGAACATAGACTTCGCAAATGCCGTCGGAATTCCTTGAAACTGAGGTGGCATTCGCAAAAGTGAACCAAGTTTTTACAGCAAGGGGGTCAGCCTCATGCCAACCTTTCTTCTTCGTCTTCTTCTTATACAGCCATCTCTATCCACTGCTGACATAGGCCTCCCCCATATCTCTCCATCCATCTCTGTCTTGCGCTTTTTGAATCCAGTTATCCTTTTAGCCATGGAATACACGGAGCTAAATCGGGAATTTGGTTGAGCTGTAACATTACTAAATAAACACTACAACGAATAAATTTACAGTTAATTTTCTATGTTGCTATTAATAAAGTGAAGAAGAGAAGATACAATAAAAAACAAATTAAATTTTATGTGCAAAAGTGCTAGAATACCATTAAATTAAATGATTTCCAATCACATACGGAATGTGTTGAAGATCTTTTTTTTTATTTAATTAAAATTAAGAGCATAATTAATTCCTTTAAAATTTTGTGTAAATATTTTTTTTATTAATTGATTTGTTCATTAGTTATTACTGTTGAAAGTTGGGGAAAAAAATTAAGATTATTAAAAACAAAAGTAGTTTCTCACTTGTATAAAAACATCGTCGAGAAAATGTATAATATTTTCTTAAGTTTGCATACTTACAGAGCGAAAGTATTTATAAAAATTACCTTCTTCCTTGACTTATAGGTTGGTATGTGGCTGACCACCCATACTGTAAAAGATGGTTCACTTTTCCAATGTCACCCTTGTTTCAGGGAAGGTCCGCAAGAGTGTCAGGGCTTATGTTCATTTGACATTTGGATTTTAATTTGTAAGTACACATTCAGCATTTGTAAATGCGAACTTACACGTGTTTGTTTGTGGGCATGCATTTGATATGAACTTTAATTAATGTTTATATATCCTTGCAACTTAGATTACAGTTTATAGAAGTATCGACGATCAAATGCCATTAAGTAAGATATTATATTGTAGATTCACATGCATCATGTGCTAGCGCGAACTTATACGTGTCTGCTTGTGGGAATTGCGTTTAATATTAATCTTAAATGACATATATCTTTGCAGCTTAGATTTAGATTTTATTTAGACCTCTTTTTATAAGAAAAACTTACTCAAAAAGTGTGCAAGTAAAAAGTAGTTTTGAATTAATATTTAACATTATTCAATTTATTAAGTTGAATAAACTTTAATATGAAATATTTAGAAATTTACTCACTCTTCGAAAAAAAAGAGAACCTGCTGAATCGGAAACAGGAAAAACTCTCACTTTCAAATAGATAATTAATATATTGCCGTAGCAAGGCTGCCCTCCCTGTGTAAAAAGTAGTTTTCATATTAAATATATTCTCTGCGGAGAATAAAAACCATAATAAAAGTCCAGATTATTCACAATGAACTTTGCAAAAAAAAAAAAATTTTTAGCGGGTAAACGTCACTATTCTATGTACGCAACTAAGCTACACATAAATTGTAACTTCTTGCCTGCGTTATCCCCGAAGGGGTCGTGTGTGGCGATTCGGGATCTATTTATTTTTACGGATAAGGGGGCCGGCCTTACACCAACCACTTGTTCGATGTTACAGAAGCTAATAGCATACCTCGGGTGGCACTCCTTGAGCTATTGGTGTTAGATCGCGAGTAGCGTGAAGTGGCAATTCGGGACCTATTTATTTTTACGAGTATGGGGGCCGGCCTCACACCAACCACTTTCAGTTGAAGTGGGGTTTTCCCAGCTCCGGGTGACTGTAAATATACAGATTCGATTAGATTAATTAATTCCTTGACTTATAGGTTGGTATGAGGCTGACCACCCATACTGTAAAAATGGTTCATTTTGCCAATGCCACCCCTGTTTCAGGAAAGGTCGGCAAGAGCTGCAGGGCTTATGTTCATTTAAGATTGGGTTTTTTTATATTGTAGGTCCACATACGCCACGTGTGAGCGCGAAATTATGCGTGTCTGCTTGTGGGAATGCATTTAATATGAATCTCAAATGATACAATATATCTTTAGATTTAGACTTTTTAGATTAGATTAGATTAAATTTGTAAAAATACTACCTCGGTATAGTTTAAAATACCAGGCGCGCACGGTCGTGAAAGAGATAGATCTCACAGTTTTGTTTGCACGGAGCATTTCCGGTTACTGGCACACGCCGAGACCGGATCCAAGAAAGTTTCACGAGCCAGAGTGTCCGATAAGCATTACACCATTACACCATCAGGTATCAGGACACCAGAATAACAAAGAGATAGAAAATATAGTAATGTCTGCTTGATTAGTCGGTGTTATAGCCGCGGGGATCAAGACAGGTTATTTGGAACCGGATAACGCTGGTTCGAATCCCGCGACGATAACTTCTACCCTGGTTCAACAGATGCCGTTGCATGCACACAAGCTTCTGCTTTCGCATGAAGACAACTGGCCAGGTAAAATAGGTTGGTGGATTGCATTCCTTTCCACAAATCTATTTTTTTTTAAATAATAAAAATAATAATAAAAAAATAAAAATTAATAAAATAATTGCCGCTGGGATGGTCTATAGATTATAATGTCGAAGGGATGATACATCGAATTTGGGTTATTGAAACTAGCTCGGTTTCGGAACCCGCCCGCAGTGTTCTATCCACAATAACTTCGACCCCGGTTCAGCCAATGTAACTTTTTTTTCTTTTTTTTTTTAAGAAATCCTGTGCGGGAGACTCCCTAGATTCTAGAGACTCTAGGGGTCTATGACACTTGTTGTAGTCCCGCTGAGGTGTACGAGCTTGGTCGTCGCTACAAAGAACCAATACTCAAGCAAGACCCAGTTGCTGTAAGGCTGGATGGACAGTGACCGGTCTTTGGTAAAGGCTTTGTAATTTTTTTTTTTAACCCAGCGAAGAGCATATTTGAAATATAAATTGTATATTTTTGTGCTCCGCTGGGATCCGAATCCACAACCTTCCATTTATGAGTCCAAAATGTTGCCACTGGACCACGGACCGGTCCAAGGTGCCAACGACACGCGGTGTACCTGAGTGGTAACCCATCCAAGTAGCATCCGCGCCCAATGTTGCTTAACTTCAGTGATCTATGGGAACCGGTGCTTTCAACATGGTATCGTTGACAATGTCACTGCATGCACACAAGCATCCGCTTTCCCATGAAGGCAAACTGGCAAGGCCAAGTAGGTGAATTGCATTCGTTTTCAAAAATCTATTTTAAAAAAATATTATAATAACAACAAGATCATTGTATATTTCTTATCAGTTAATCAAAATATCACGCATTGAGCAAATAGATCAAAAGCACCATAATTCTGTAGCACACTTGTATATTTTACTTGCAAATGATTGTAGATAAATGACTTCCATGATTCTCTTACGCAGGTTCGGATCAAGCCCATCGGGGGCCCTGGTGCAAGGAGAGACATGGGGCCTCCTCTCCCACATTCTGTTTACTAGTTGGAAACTAAAACAAATCTTATGAGGCAATTTCCGCGTCGTTTTTAGTGAGGTTGAATCATTTCTCCGTGTTCTATTGAATAGAAGTAATACTTTTAGTTCAGTTTACCATTTTTTGAAGGAATTCAAAGAAAACACTGTTTATTTTCACTCAAATATATTTAAAAAGATTAAAATCTTTAAAATAAATTACAAACGCGTTTTCGACCTAGTAGGTCATCATCAGGTATGATTACAGGCTGTAATCATACCTAATGATGACCTACTAGGTCGAAAACGCGTTTGTAATTTATTTTAAAGATTTTAATCTTTTTAAATATATTTGAGTGAAAATAAACAGTGTTTTCTTTAAATTCCTTCAAAAAATTGTAAACTAAACATTATGAATTTTCACAGTGTTAATACACAAACAATACAAAATATACTTTTAGTTCAGTTTATTTTATCTGTTTGAAAATATCAACAAAAGTTTTTTCCGTAGTCTAGTGGTTAACACTTCTGACTTGTAAATGGAAGGTTGTGGGCTTGAATCCCGTCGGAGCACAAAAAAATATACCGTTTGTATTTTCAAATATGCTCTTCGTTGGGTAAAAGATTAATCTACCTATACCAAAGACCGGTCACCATAGGTCCATCCAGCCGTACAGCAACTGGGTCTTGCTTGAGAATTGGGGCTTTCTACAGCGACGACCAAGCTCGCACAGGGCTCTTGAGGTGTGATACACACAAAAACAGCGTTCAGCAAATAAATCATCCTAACATTATAATTATTATTCATCGCTTTTACGCCAATCACTTCAGTTGATGCAGGAGTTTCCCAGCTTCCTCAAATGATGATTGCTCATTTATTTTGAAAGCTTTATAAGCCTCGCCAGTGCTTTTATATTTTTTTTTTATCAATTTATTACTATATGTGGATATAGTCGGTGTTATGGCCGAGGGGGCCAAGTGGGCTTCTCTTTCTAACGTGTTTGGAATAGAATAACGTCGGTTGGATCCCCGCCTGGGTCATTTGACGATAACATTGACCCTGGTTTAACAGATGTTATTGGATAATTATTCATTAATAATTCATTAAAATAACCAATAATGCATTATTAATTGACGATATTAATACCTCTTTCTGGCCAGGCAGAATAAGTTGGTGAATTACATCCCTCTTCACAAATCTATTTAAAAAAAAAAGATGTATACGTGCTTGACAAAGGGAAATTATATTGAAATGGTATTTTTGTATCACTTTTAGTGTTTGGAGGCCCCGGTAAGTTCTGACATGGTCTAAATCTAAGCTGCAAAGATATGTATCATTTGATTTTCATATTAAATGCATTCCCACAAGCAGACACGCATAATTTTGCACTCACACATGCCGCATGTGGACCTACAATATAAAAAAAACCCAATCTCAAATAAACATAAGCCCTGCAACTCTTGCCGACCTTCCTTAAAACAGAGGTGACATTGGCAAACTGAACCATTTTTTACAGTATGGGTGGTTAACCTCATACATGGTCATCACCCTTAATCCAGGCCCGTCAATACAGCTTAAGTATATGTGACTATGCAATTAAAATACATTTTCTTTTATTTAATAGTCGCTTCGTAAATGCGCGCACATCTCAACGAGTAGGTACAGGAATTGGAACAGTGAAGTGTCACAAGCAATCCTGGGATGGATTCTATGGCAAATAACTTCTTGCCGCGTTCTCTCCGAAGCGGTCGCATGTGGCGAGTGAACATGTTTATTTTTACAGGTAAGGGGGGCGGTTTGACGCCAACCAATTCAGTTGAAGTGGGGGTTTCCCATTTCCCGAGGAGGCTGGTAGTTATTTCTTGTGAACGCTTGCCGGGATTTTCAATCAATTACATACAATGAAAAATTATGGACTTAAAAGGATGATCAACATTTCGGAATTTCACGTTCTATAACAATAATCTAAGTTGCAAAGATATATTACATTCATGATTCATATGCATTCCCATAGGCAGAGATGCCACATCATGTGAGAGAGCTAGAGGACCATGGAAAGTTTCGGAATGCACTGAAGACAAGCAAATTTCTGGCATCGTTTGCACCAGCGCCCTTGGAGTGACTACATCACGAAACGGCGCTATAAAGAAATCATCAACTTATCATCAATCATCATCAGCAGACACGTATAAGGTCACGCTAACACATGCCGCTAGTGGGCCTGCAATATAAAAACCCAAATCTCAAATGAACATAATCACTGCAACTCTTGTCGACCTTCCCTGAAACAGGGGTGACATTGAAAAATTTAACCTTTTTTTTACAGTACGGGTGGTCATCCTCATAACAACCTATAAGTCAAGGAATACAAAACAATCACTTAGTAAAACAATAAAATTAAAATCTACAAAATATCTATAAGAAATGGGTATAAAAATTTCGAAAGCCTTAACCGCCAGCTTTACCAGACAGAGTCTGTTTTAACAACCTCAATATTTGATTGATACATCAGATTTGATTTCTTAATTAGTAACTAGTATAAACCCCTGTTAAATAATTCTCGGAAGTGGGTAATAATATGATGGAATTTGAACAGAAAAGATCATGTATATCAGCTGGTTTACGTCCATGCAATCATTTTTTTATTTTTTGGGAGAAATCACACTTAATTTTGATTTTTGTCTGATTGGAGTTTGGTGCAACAGGCCCTAAACATCTCGGAATCCAATATTTACTAAAGCAAAGGAAGTATATTTACAATGTAGAACTAGAGTACAAAAACAGATGTATTTTTAAATAGATTACGAAATGTTTGACGTTAGATCATGTTTTCTTGACACTCTGCGTTACAACTACCAAATTTCACTTTGCCAAGCGACGTCAAAACTTTCCTTTCAGTGATTTGCAATTTTTATCAAGAGACTTGCAAAAACAGCGACTTGCCATTATGAGTTTTCACTTAAACAAGTAAAATAATCATTTTCAAGTTTCATTACAATTGAATGGTTGATTAAAAATAACACTTAAATAATATGTGACTTTATAATATGATAACCAAAACTACCCACTCGATAAACGAAAGTGCGTCTTTTACACTTTGTATAAATTCGCTATGCTATCTTAAGTACCTACCATAGAAGTCTAATCTAATCTTATCTAATATGCAAAGATATACTCGTATAATATTAGGGATTCACATTATATGCATTTTCACAAGCAGACACGTCTAAGTTAGCGCTTAAACATGCCGCATGTGGACTTACAATATAAAAACCCAAATCTCAAATGAACATACACCCTGCAACTCTTGCAGACCTTCCCTGAAACAGAAGTGACATTGGCAAAGTGAACCATTTTCTACAGCATGGGTGGTCAGCCGCATACCAACCCATAAGTCAAGGAAGGTTAGAAATATTTATCAGATACTCGCTCAACGCCTACATCTCCGCCATAAACTTTGAAATAAACTGTCGTTTATTGTGCGTGATATTTAGTGAAGTTGTACTTTTGAAAAATCCATCCAATATCCAGCCGATAGCTCGAGGGTTTGAGAAATGATTTCCCGTTTCGGTGTTTATTTCAATAAAATACCGGCAAGGTTTTTATTTAGCCTTCACAAAAAATGAGTACAAGCCCCCTATGAAAGCTGAGAAAGACCTACTTCTACTGAAGTGGTTGGCGTAAGTCCTTACCTGTGCAAACAAATCGGCTCCACTCGCCACATGTGATCCCTTCACAGAGAACGTTGTAAGAAGATACCTAGTTATCATTTTAGTTGGCTTCTTACTGCAATGTATTTTTCAAGATTAAATTCTACACAATGTCAGTTTACAATGCACTGATTTCTAGCTCTTGGCTTATCGACTTCACGGCTCAATGTTTTAATCGACTCTCATCTATCATAAGATTACGGTCTAAATATATAGCGTCTAAACAGACGCCTCTCGCATATTCCGGACCCTTTTATATTGAACCACACACTTCTGTATTGTTCCATATTATTTTAATTACGCATACCAAAAACTACGTGCCTGGGCACATGCATACATTAAAACTCAAAGTAGACTATACTAGAGGCGGACACATACACATAAGCAAGCCACGCAATCGGGCTCATAAGTTCGTAACAATACACTGTATGTGTAGCTTAGTTGCGTTGATGATGATGATGACGGACTTCGGTTGCAGTTAATGCAACTGTAATTAATCAGCGATGATTTCTCTGAAAAGCAATCATACAATAAAGTACCAGGAGGAGGGGAAGAGATTACCAGGAGAGGTTAGGGGGGTGAGGGGAGCATTATCTCTTAATACGTGTGACGGATCACATAAAAGGAGGTAGTGAGAGCTGAGCCACGTTCCCATGTGGATAGTGATCAGTGGATTTTGATAGTAGCTATGATAGTTGATTATTGGTTAAATAATAAAACGTTGTTTATGAAAAAAAAAACCTTGTTGTATATGTTCCTTGACTTCTAAGTTGGTATGTGGCTGACCACCCATGCTGTAAAAATGGTTCACTTTGCCAATGACCGGTCCGTAGTTCAATGGTAACACTTCGGACTCTGAATGAAAGGTTGTGGGTGCGAGTCCCGGCGGAGCACAAAAAATACCTATACCATTTATATTTTCAAATTTGCTCTTCGCTGGGTTGAAAAATGAATAAACCTTTGCCAAAGACCGGTCATCAAGAGGTCCATCCAGCCTTACAGCAACTGGGTCTTGCTTGAGAATTGGCGCTTTTTACAGCGACGACCAAGCTCGCAGGGGGCTCTTGAGATGTGATGCACACAAAAACAGCGCTCACCAAATTAATCAGCCTAATTTAATTTAACGTCACCCCTGTTTCAGGGAAGGTCGGCAAGAGTTGCAGGGTGTGCGTTCATTTGAGATTTGTGTTTTTGTATTGTAGGTTCATATGCGGCATGTGCAAGTGCGAGCTTGTGCGTGTCTGCTTGTGAGAATGCATATAATATGAATCCCCAATGTAACATATCTTTACTTAGATTAGATTAGATTCTTAAAAGTTTCTCCTGTCATTATTCTCAGGTTTTTTCATCTCACTGGACACACATTTTGTCAGAACAACAATATCCACTTACCCACTGTCGATAGCTCAGTGGTAGAGTGCTTGCATTCCATGCCGTGAGCTCGGGTTTGAATCCCACTGAGGGTGTCAGAAATGTTTTCGCGTTTCGGTGTTTATTTCAAGCCCCAAATAAAAATACCGGCAAGGTTTACTCAGCTTTCAAAAGAAATAAGAACCAGCCCTCCGGGAACTGGGAAGCTCATTTCAAAGTGGTTGGTGTGAGGCCGGCTCCCTTCCCCATAAAAATAAATAGGTCCCGAATCGCCACATGCGTCACATTCGGGAATAACGCAGGCAAGGAGATGAGATGGTCCTGGACCATTAAATGGCGCCACAGGAAAGAAATCATCCATCATCATCATCATCATCAAGAAGTTACTCTGTATGTGTAGTTTAGTTGCGTTGAGTTGCGTCTTCTCTATCCTTAAAAGTTTTTCCTGTCATTGTTATCAGTTTTTTTATCTCCACTGTACACACGTTATGTCAGAACAACACTTATCTTTTTACCCACTGTCCTGGCTACTTGCACCGTGCGACCGCAGCGCATAGAGTCCGCCCACCCGAGGAAAGATCCATCAGTTCTGCGCGCCTGGTAGAATACTTACACGGCCGGACAATTATTCCTGTCTAGCGCCGCGAGTATAAAACTTTACATCACAAAAAATGCATGAAATCTTAAACGCTCGCTGCGGGCGCTGTTTTAGTTACTAAGCAGCTACGGGTGAGGTTAATCCGTTAGTCTGACGACTCAATGAGAGATTATACCTCCTCTCACATCCACGCCGCCGGATACTTTTTATCCAATGATTGATGACGAGTTACACTAATAATGCAGATAAAACGTGGGAAATGATTTATCTCATTGTCTTCCGGTCATCAGCTCAATAATGGTAGAACGCTTGCGGTGCTATTCTTAGGCATTTTAGTCGTCCGTTGAGTCTATAAATAAAAAAATAAATATACTTTAAAAAATAAAAAAATACTATAAATAAAAATCAAGGTATATACTAAAATCTAATGCATACACGACTACTAGTTTTTATCTAGAATTTTCCAGAACAGAATCCTATTCATTTATTTGCGGTCGCAATTAAAATGTACATTAACGGGGCTATTCTTAGACATTTTAGTCGTCGGTTGAGCCCACGCTTTGACAAACTAATGATGCATTTGTATGAAGACTTGTCAATCCAAGATGGCCGCAAGTGAACATCTGATTAGTCTAAGTACAAACATTACCGAAATTCGGTAGGTAAGAATGATCGTGGTGGAGACTTCCAACCCAGGCATCATCAGTTTGTCAAAGCATGGGTTCAACGGACGACTGAAATGTCTAAGAATAACGCCGTTGGTTTCAAAACCATTGGGCTAAGTTCAGGTTTGATCTCCAGCAAAGGTGTCAATAATGATTAGATACCCATTTCAATGTTTATAACAAACGCTAATTAAAATACCGGCAAGGTTTACTCAGCCTTCACTAGAAATGAGTATCAGTCCTCTCGAGAGCTGGGAAACCCCCACTTCGACTGAAGTGGTTGGTATAAGGCCGGTCCTTTTACCTGTAAAAGTAAAAAGGTTCCACTCGCTACATGCGACCCCTTCGGGGAAAACGCGGCAAGATATTGTACTAAATGTGTAGCTTAGAAGCGTAGTGCATTATGATCGCTCGGTCAACAGTTCGGTTGGTGAAATGCTTGGTTTCAAATCGAGTTAGCTAGGGTTCGATCCCCAGCAACGTTGTCAATAATGATTACCCGTTTCGGTGTTTATTTCAAAACCGAAAATTATAATACCGGAAAGGTTTCTTCGGCCCTCGCAAGAAATTCAAACCTACCCTGGGAAGTCTCCCACACGGGAAGTCTAACAACAAAAAAATACAAACCAAGCTAAAATAAAAGAAAAAGAAAAAATATGAATTTGTACAAGTTTTCTTTCTATACAAAGATACCTGCATTTCTTTATTTGCATACAAGCCAGGCTTTCTCATAGTATATTCTTACAACTGTAAATTAAATAGATATCGATAATTTGAAAACACCATTATCAGCTGAGCTACCGATAAACCAACACCGATCTCTCTCTCACGCCTGCAGTTTCTATATCTCTCTCTCTTTCCGGTTTGCTCTTTGACCTGTTAGTTTCGATTTCACTAGGCGGTATGGCTCTGCGGCAGGGTTGTCGCAAAAAAAATAAACAAACAAATTTATTATTTTTAAACCAAATTTGTACATTTTTTAAATCTTCCACTGTTTGAATACACAAACTCTTAAAAGTTCTTACACATTTCGTGACCTAAAGCATAGACAGACCGGATAAAAATTGTTCCGTGTGAAAAGGGAGTAACTGTGCTCAAACCCTCCTCATACGCGTGCTGTATATGTATGTGTCTGAAGGACCCACAGCACATGGACGCTCATACAAAGCTATATATTTTCTCAAGTGACGGAAGACCTTCCCGTGAAGTAAAAGCAACGTAAGAGTAGAGGCGTGCTCATGTCTCTTGAAGTAAGTTGTTCAACAGATGTTACAGAAGCTAATAGCATACCTCGGGTGGCACTCCTTAAGTTATTGTTGTTAGATCGCAAGTAGCGTGAAGTGGCGATTTGGGACCTATTTATTTTAACGGGTAAGGGGCCAACCTCACACCAACCACTTTCAGTTGAAGGGGGGTTTCCCAGCTCCCGGGGGGGGGGGGGGGGGGGGGTTTCATTTCTTGTGAAGGCTGAGTAAGCCTTGATATCATACCCTTGCTCTCGGCATGGAATGCAAGCATTCTACCAATTGAGCTATCGACCTTTTTACGAGCTTGGTCGTCGTCGCTACAAAGCGCCAATTCTCAAGCAAGACCCAGTTGCTGTAAGGCTGGATGAACCTTTGGTGACCGGTCTTTGGTAAAGGTATATGAATTTTTCAACCCAGCGAAGAGCACATTTGGAAATTTAAATGGTATGTTTTTTGTGCTCCGCCGGGATTCGAATCCACAACCTTCCATTTACGAGTCCGAAGTGTTACCACTGGCCTACGGACCGGCTGTTGGCATCCTTGTTTATTTTGCGCAATACAATAATGCGCAGACTCAGAACAGAGACCGGTCAGTGAACATAGACTGCAGTGCGCGCGCATCTTGACCACGCTTTACTCAATTTCTCGATCCGGGTCCAACATGACGCTATGGAGAAAAGCCTAACTAAATCTAAATCTAAGTTGCAAGGATATGTATCATTTGAGATTCATATTAAATGCATTCCCACAAGCAGACACGTATAATTTCGCGCTCACACATGCCGCATGTGGACCTACAATATAAAAACCCAATTCTCAAATGGACATAAAAAAAATGACTGCCTACTTCATTTCAAATGCTACGCTATCTGTTACTGTATCCTGCCATTAGGGGTAGCCGGTACCTTCGCAGATACGTCTCCACTTTTTTCTGTACTCGCGTACCTCTTTCATCTCTTCAACATTCATCACTTTCTTCATACATACTCTAACATACTCTACTCTTACTCTCACTCTGCTTGTCCATTCTTTCGCAATCTCACCTATTTGGTGTTCCTCTGTACATTTTCTTCGTTAGTCGTTTATCATTCATTCTTTTAATATGTCCGAACCTCCTCATTGTGCTTTTTTGTACTTTCATTCTTAAATTCTCTTTTATACCACACTCGTTCATTACGCAATCATTGCGAACTCTATCATTCAGTGTCTTTCCAGTCATTGCTATGTTACGGAAATATATACCTACTATGATGAATTATGTAACTATCATTCTGTTGCCATTACGCTAGGGGTGGCCAGAGCCTCAACCGCAGAGCTACCTCCATTTCTTCCTATCCATGCTGTTTCAAAGCATTTATATCCATCGTTTATTTATTATTTGTATTCCTTGATTTGTAGGTTGGTATGAGGCTGACCACTCGCACTGTAAAAAATGGTTTCACTTTACCAATGTCACCCCTGTTTCAGAGAAGGCGGCAAGAGTTAAGGGTATATGTCCATTTGAGATTTGGTTTATGTATGCTGTGTGCAAGCGCGAATTAGTACCTACGTGTCTGCTTGTGAGAATGCATGTAATGTGAAACTCCAATGTTACATATCTTTGCCACTTAGCTTAGATTAGATTCCACTCGCACCATCACCATGGAAAACGCGGCTAAAAGTTACACTAAATGTGTAGCTTAGTTGCGTTATGTTGTAATCTCCAAATAATATCCCTGAGAGTAAGATTTTTTTTAAATAAATAATAATAACTGAATGTATTTCTTGTTCATGCTCACATATCGGAGGCGTGCACGCTATTTTCCCCTCTTGAATGCGCCATGATTTCTTTTTCGTTCACAATACTTTAAATTATGAATTTTTGAACGCTCTATTTATCGGCATACACATACAGGTATATACTTCTGATATTTGAAACGTTTAGAAGCAAAGGTGGCAATCTAGAGGTTGTTTTGTAGTAAATACATACATGGATGCACAAAAAAACATGCTCTTTCAGTGGATAGATTTATGTCATTTTTGAAAAAAATATAAAGTTGCCTTTGTTTCCTCGATTCCTTGACATATACGTTGGTATTAGGCTGACCACCCGTACTGTAAAAAAATATTCACTTTGTCAATGCCACCCAGATTCCATTCAGATGTTTATCTCGGCGAGCAAACGTCAGTCTTGCATAGGACCGCCGTCCATAGCAACCTATAACAAAATATTCGTATGCCTGTTCCCTAGCAACCCGGCCGGATGACGACACAATATAATCTTTGTCAATTGAATTGCGGACCTGATTTAAAATTTTTGAAGATTCATTAATATTTTTAATGAATACAGTTATTAACATGACCAGTAATATAACAAAACCTTTTCCCTAGCAACTCGGCCGTGTGACATTACAATTCCCCTATCTATGGAATCTTTGCCGAGTCCAGCACTCGGGAGCTGGAAAATCCTTACTTTAATTAAAGTGGTTGGCGTAAGGCCTGCCACATTACCTGTAAAAGTAAATAGGATCCACTTACTATATGCTACTCTTTCGAGGACAACGGAAGCAACGCAGCAAAAAGTTACACTGTATGTGTAGCTTAGTTGCACCCATTTGAATACTCATGTTTGTACTAGAGATGCTCATTTCAATTGCTCAGATGAAAATGCGTATATGTGAATCGCCAATGTTACATATCTGTGCACCTTGGATTAGATTAGATTAGATTAGATTAGATTACATTCTTCTCAGGTTTTTTATCTCCACTGTACACACTTTATGTCGGAACAACACTTATCTTCTTACCCGCCGTCCTGTCTTTCTGATGCTCAATTCATTGTAATTCACAAAAAAAACATAAACTTCAAAAGTGTGTCTACTCAATGTCATTAGTACCATAGACAATCTTACAAGCATTTCTTGTTGTTTTTTTTTTAAGAAAGAAAATGGAGAATACGTTTTAGATACGAATTGATGTGAATCAAAATTCTGGGTCAAGCATTGTAAAAATATGTGTTCAAATTGAACACGTTTATTTTCTTTGAGTGGACATCCCACTTGTTTACATTTCTGTGTGCAAAATTGTTTCCTTTTATAAAGACACTTTTTTTGTGTATCTTTTATTTTTATTTTTATTTTTTCGTCGCCATCTTTTCTTTTGCACAATTGCATTTCTTGCCAGTGTTGCCAACCGCAAATATCAAATAGAAAGTCATCACGAACATCATTACAAAAATAAAAAAATAAACACAATGTCAATATTGTAACAGTATGGCAACCTTAGATTTCTCTTATTATTTGTTTTTGGCTTGCTTAAATATTTTATTTTTAATAATTTTAATTGAGGATTTCATGTTCTAACCATAAACCTTCCAAACTACAAAATAAGCTTCACATATAAGGCAACTTCTAGCCGCCTTTTTCCCGGAAGCGACACTATATTACGGCAAGTATAACGACACTGTTACCACTCTGAAAGGGGCGATCTTACGCCAACTACTACGGTTGAAGTGAGGGTTTCCCAGCTCCCGGAGTGCCTGGTACCTACTCTTTTCTTGTTAAGGCTGAGTAAATTTTGCTGGTATTTTATTTTGGGTATAAAAGAAACGCCGAAACGGGAAACACCCACGGTGGAAATTGAACCCAAGCTTTCGGCATGAAGTTCAAGCATTTTACCAATTGAGTTATCGATCTGAACCATAAACTTCCAATAATAGATAAACTGTAGGTTGTAAAATTACAATTTATAGAGAAAAAAACAAATGCCCAAAAAAGATCATAAACTTTTGTTTTCAAATTGTAATAAATTTTTCTAAAAGACGTTAATGAAAACAAATGGATTAGAAATTCTCCCATTCTGTTATCACTCGTTGTTAATTTTAATGCTGTTTTTTAAACATTTTTCAATACGTATATTTGTTTGTTTTCCAGATGGCAGTCACATCGTTGATTCTCCGATGCGCCATCGTACTCTTGTTGATCGCTGAACTGTCCAACTCAGAAAAGGTCAACTCGACTTTAATAAGAAATATCATCAGGACAAGATCAAGAATGGCTCCCAAGACCACAAGAACTGAGCTCAAAGTCTCCAGAAGCTTGAACCCTGATGACATGCAGACCTTAAATGTCATGACCAAATCTGGCCAGGTTGCGCAGTTGATCGTTAAAAAGAGAGATGGGAGATCTTCCAGCACTGTTCCAACAACTGCAACAGAAGAAAGTACAACTACTTCTGCGCCAACATCGACGGAAGAAGTAAAAGCATCTACTGAAGCCGACAGTGTCGAGACAACGACGAAGGTATTTGTTGGTTCACAACGCTTGTATCCAGAGGATTTCGTTCCAATAGCTCCACAATACTACGAAGGACGTAAGATGAACTCGGATGCGTCGTCTGATGAAGACATCAATGTAAAAATATCAAGCTACAACAAGTACTACTTGAACTCTCAGAAGAATGATGATGAGTCAGCGACGGTGAAAGCTGAGTATGGAAACTGGTCACCGGTTGCAGTTATTCCTGAACCAAGCTATGAAGGTGAAACTAAAGTTAATCATGATGAATCAGATAACGAAGCAGCTGGAAGTAGTTCTCCGGTTTATATTACTTCAGCCAGTTATGCTGAAGGAAGGTCACAAGCTAGAAGGATTGATCCGGATTATTCAAGTATAGTGACAAAGAACGATAGGAACCCAGTTCATATTGAAGTTGTTAGCACAAAAGTGAACGAAGATGGTCCTAAAGGCTTAGTGCCTGAGCCCGTTTACGTTCAGTCTGATCCTATGTTCATCAAAGGAAAACCTGGTAACTTGGATTTCAAAAGAGGAAAGTCTGTTATCAAAATTGGAGATGATGGTATCCCGGAAATTCATGGGGTAAGAATGCCTGATGATGAATCTGATCTTAAAACTTGGAGAAACGCTAGAGTCATCAATGGAGAACTTTTACCTTATCCAATTGGATATAAACCCAAGGCTGCTTTTCCAGAGAGCGATTTGAATGAAGAAGAAGATGCGAGCAAAAGTTTTGGACCGTTTATGAAAGAAGACAACTTCCCCGAGCAGAATCAAAAAGGCATCGGGCCTTTCACTACCTACGACAATCTAAGAAATGAAGGAATCATAGAAAGTGATAATGTGGGACCTTTCATGACAAGTGATAATCCAACATATAATCTGAAAAATAAAATCATGGGGGACTATCTCCGCAAAGGATATGGACCATTCACAAAAACTGATAACTCCAGGGTGGCCAATTCAAAGCTCATTGAATACATCAAACAAATTAATGATCATGAATCAAGGAGAGATTATTTTGGTGGCAGAAGTTCAAGGTCAGAGAAGGAAGCAAATGTGAGGTTCCCAGATGGACAGTTACAAAGGCGCATGCTGCAGCATCCAGGAAACCAAGTTTACCCTCCATCTCAACTGTACACTCCAAAAAATGCCCAAGGAGTTGCTTCAGTGGCTTTCAGTGAAGGTGTGAGGAACCCTGTGTTGCAATATGCCCATCCAGAATTAGGAGTTCAACCAGCCAAAACAGGTTCTCAGAATATTGAAGCAAAGAATACAAAAAAGGTACAGAAAATCGTGTACTACTCTCAAGATCCTCACAGCGATCGTTCACCATTTGCAATTGAGCCTGCCATGTCAACCACAGAAAACTATGATGAAACTGAAGACAAATTAGCAAAACAAAGCTACAGGCAAAACAAATATTACGACAACACTGATTACAATATGAATAGATTCAACTATTACCGTCCAGACTTCGTCAAGTACCCGTACAATCCTAATTATGGATACATGAAAAGAATACCAGAGCAGCCACTGTGGAGGAGAATCACAAACAGCATGAAAGACACGCTGCAGAGTGGAATCGAAACAGTGCAACACTTCACTAAGCCAGTCATGGACATGACCAAACCGATATTTGATCCCATTGCTCAAGCAACTAAGCCTGTACTCGAACCTCTAATGGAAGCAACACAAAAGATTTCACATAACCTAGGATTCTCCACAGGTCCGAAGAATTATTATGGACACGGATATTCAGCTCAAGACAAACTTGGAACAGTCGCTGGTACAGGCTCAGTTCTCCTTCCAGCTTTGGGCTTAATGGCTGGTGGAGCAGCCTTAGGGTTGGGAGCAGTTGCTGTTGGAAGATTCTTGGACGTCGACATGATGAGAAGTGCAGGAATGAGCGAAGAGTCAATAAAAAAGAGGTTACAGATGGAACATAAGAGATCATTGGAGCATGCACACATGAACTTCTTGAGGGCTGCCCAGCAGCACGAGGCTGATAAAGCAATGATGCAACAAAGAGTTTACACAGACAATGTCAAAATGCCAAGTGAGAATGTGTTCGTCATAATGGAAGCCCCAAAAACAGCAATGTTCTCTGAACCACAACAAAGAAGAGTCAAGAGAAACATAGACAGCATTGAAATCGTGCAAGACAATACGAGAACAAACAGAAAAGACAATTACTTGGAGGATGAGTCGTTAGATTTTGGTCTTCAGCAAGATGAGATCAATGATCACAATGATAAGTTTGATGAATTTTCTGACTTGGTAGATGTGTACAACGCGCCTGATGATATGACCAGACAAGACATCTTAGCTGACGTCCATAAAATCATTGATTACACTAATTCGTACGAGAAATCCAAGCCCAAACAGCACTCCATCAGGAGGAGATCCATCATTTCTGACGCGGAGTTCCTTGAGGAGGACAAAGTGTTGGAGAGGGTGGTGCAGAGCCTTGAAGCTGATAGGCAGGTGCAGGGGCTGGGGAGTGACGTCATAGCTCACATACAAACCACAGATTGGACGAACACTCCATGCGCCAAGAAGACGTTCTGCGAAGTTATGGTGGGTCAACCAGCAGACGAGCACTTCCACATGGAGAAGAAAATGGATACATTCTTAAGAATGTGAGTGACTCTTTTATTCTTACTATTACACTTTCGTAAATCATGATCACTAATTCTGAAAGAAAATCATAAATATTGTTACGTTTTTTGCTGGGTTCTCTTTTTAATTAAAATGCAATAATTTATTTTTCGCACAATTTACTAGTTCACAACTTAAAAGCACAGTTTATTTGTCTTTCAATAGTAACTTCCTCTAAGCGACTGACTCTCCGTACCATTTCAGCCCCTTATATTAGGTAACAGAGGGGTCTTTCTCTCATTCTCTAGAGTCTAGATATTCTTTCACCAGAACGTCATTCCAACGCACTAATTAATTACAATCGTGGACTTCTCCTAGATGGCTCTATCGTAGGTGTATAGATGCGCGTGGGCACTTTATTTTCATAGTTCGTCACAATATACAGTTTTATTCTGCGGTTTTCAAAACTCGTACCATTTATTTTTTTCAATATTTTCTATGCGTCATACATCACAGTGTTGACAAAGTCCAGTCCATAGCTCAATGGTTAAAGGCTGTCAAAGAGTGTCAGAAACATTGACGGATGTAGGTTATTATACTATACTAGAAAATGCCACGCGGGTCTGCTATATTGTACAACACATAACTGTCACGCAGTGCTGTCAAACACAACACTGGTGGAGACATGCAAAAGAAGGAACTGTCTGCTAAATATTTTCTACACATGCAGCATATTTTGTAAGCGCGAAATTACGCGTGTCTGTTTGTGAGCATGCATTTAATATGGCTTTCAAATGTTTACAAATCTTTGCAAAAGAGGTTATAGATTATTATAGATCAGCAAAAAAACAGCTTCCCTAAGGCCCGGTATATTGAACTGTAGTAGTATTTTAGTTAACTATTACTTGAACTTTCATTCAAAATACTCAATATCGAGTTAACTAAAACCGAACATTACCGAAGTATGAGGCCACGCCTCCAAATCTTGGAAATAATTAAAATGCCATTTAAAAGCTTTAAAACCAACAACTATTCATAAAAACCATATGCCAAACCAAAATTAAGCTAGAAAACGAGACAAAAAATGTTCAGTTAGCACAGGCCTGGCCAACCTGCGGCCCGCGACGCCTTTACGTGCGGCCCGCGGTCATGTGTGATGATTTTTTTAAATTATGTATTTGTATATATTTTTATTTAAGAACTTTATTGCCGTTAAATTTGTACAATTTTGAAATCAAAACTACCCCAGAACTTTCCTAGTAAAAACACTATTTGACTGGACTAGATATATTTTTCAGCGATTTGAGTTGCAGCGGCAACACATTTAAGCGTTAATGCGTAATATGGGGGTGCAATTTTGAAAAAATATCGAATTTTCCCCGCAAAAACATTGTCGTGGAGGGGGGGGGCGGTAGCGACAGGTTTGTGTGGCCCATGGGGACATTTTAGGCCATCAATGCGGCCCGGGGTGCAATTTGGGTTGGCCAGGCCTGAGTTAGCATAAATTTTGATGTATCCTTACATTAAAAAAGAACAGCTGCTGTCAGTGAAGCGCCGCCATCTTGAAAATCGAAAGTTAAAGTTACTAAATATTTACTGGCGAAATTCGGGGAGTGAAATATTTTGATGATTTAACTAAAATAGCATTTTAGTTAACTTTATGATACTTCAAAATACCGGGCCTAAGAAATGAGAATTGTTGAACGTTGAACAAAGATGGCTATTTATTTTTTCAAAATAAAGAATACTCGTTCTGAAATCAAACAAATTGACTTTTTGTATCAGAATTCCGATATGAATAAGATGTTCTTTAAATCTAATCTAATCTAATCTAAGTTGCAAATATATGCAACGTTAAAGATTCACATTATATGTATTTTCACAAGTAGACACGTATAAGTTCGCGCTTAAACATGCCGCATGTGGACTAACAATATCAAAACACGAATTTCAAATGAACATACACCCTGCAACTCCTGTCGACCTTCCCTGAAACGGATGTAACATTGTGCAAAGTGAACCATTCTCTACAGCATGGGTGGTCAGCCGCATACCAACCTATAAGTCTATCAACCTATAAGAAACGAGTGCATTAAGCCCATACTTTTTACAAATGGGGGGCTATTGAAATGTATGCCAAAATTGTATATTTCATTGCATTAAGATAACTATCAAATTACAATCGAAAGTTTTACTTGAAAATAAACATAATAACCACGTACAGCAGAGACCGGGATCGCATACAGAGTCACGGCCGTTAAAGCATCATTTGTTTCTTTGATTAATACCTGCACGTACAATTATTTTCCATGAGGAATTTCATGATACTCGCAATTTCAGAGATACCAATCTATTTTTTTTATAAGGTAGTTTTATAACGATTGTTATGTTTAGATTGAAAGGTATCACCAGGATACTTACTTCCGGCTAGCTCTTATCAGCATCACTCTCAGGGCGTGGGGTTCTTTCTTCGGCATTGCTTACTTGTATCTTGGGAAGGGTTTTATAATTAAAAGATAAGTTTGACATGAACAAATAAGGGTTTATTTAATCTACTAATATGGGGATAAAGGGGAATTTAGGGATTGGCACGACCTACAGGTTGTCACTAGAACACTCCCTATTCCGTTGGCTGGAGTTCTAAACGGAAGGCCTGGGGCAGCGCCCCAGGCTAGCGGCGGTTCACAAGGCGGGCGCCTCCACACGTGGGAGCCCCTGGGTGGGCGCTCCTATGCCTCTGGTCCACAAGGCGGGTGCCTTGCTGGCAGGAAATCCAAGTAGATGGGGGGGGAGGGAGCTCCATCGTAGTGCCTCCTCCTGCACCGCTTGGTGCTTGGTCGCTAACGTCTGACTCACTTCACATCTCGCCGGGAACTAACGATGAATTCTCGAGCGTGGGCCGATTGATTCGCACGGCGCAGTTCGGCCGTTTCCGTGACCGTTCGGCCCACAAACAGACACTGCACACTTCGGGATTGTTTTTTTATAATATGTTATTTAAAATAACATAACACGATAAGGAAACTCCGTACAGCACAAAGAAAACATGAAAGAGCTATGCTACACGTAAGACTCTGCGACAGAATAAGGAACACAGAGCTACGGATAAGGTCGGGAGTAACCGATGTCGTAGAGGGAGTGGCAAAGCTAAAATGGTCCTTTGCGGGGCATGTTGCTAGAGCCACCGACCAGAGATGGACGAAGAGATTGGTAGAGTGGAGACCTCGGGAAGATAAGAGAAGCAGAGGGAGACCTCCCGCGAGATGGCCTGATGATATAAGAAGGCTTGCTGGAGACTGGATTCAGAAAGCGCAAGACAGAGATGGATGGAGAGATATGGGGGAGGCCTATGACCAGCAGTGGATGGAGATGTCTGTATAAGAAGAAGAAGAAGAATCTGTTTTTTATGCTCTGACTGGAATTACTTAGATCTGTGCCCCTAGTGCGTAAACTCAGCTCGATTGCGTTAGTGAAAGGGTTGAAAGTGGCGAATGGAACCGATTTATTTTTACAGGTCTTACGCCAACCACAGCTGTCAGTTAAAGTGGGGGTTTTCAAGCTCCCGAGAGGCTGGTACTCATATCTTGTCAAGGCTGAGTAAATCTTGTCGGTATTTTATTATGGGTTTGAAAATATAAAATAGAAACAGGAAGTCATTTCTAACACCCTCGGTGGGATTCGTACCCGAGTTCTCGGCATAGAATGCAAGCACTCTACCAACTGAGCTATTGACCAACAATTAACAACTATTTTTTATACAAACGCTTTTTGCAATTAGTTGTTATAATAATATAATAATAATATTAGGATGATTTATTTGGTGAGCGCTGTTTTGTGTGTATCACACCTCAAGAGCCCTCTGCGAGTTTGGTCGTCGCTGTAGAAAGCGCCGATTCTCAAGCGAGACCCAGTTGCTGTAAGGCTGGATGGACCTTGAGTGACCCGTCTTTGGTAGAGGTATATGAATTTTTCACCCAACGAAGAGCATATTTTTACAAATATAATTGGTATATTATTTTGTGCTCCGCCGGCATTCGAACCTACAACCTTTCATTTACAAGCCAGAAGTGTTACCCACTAGACTACGGACCGATACCTTACCATAGTGAATAGCAACCTTTCATTTTAATTTATTTATTTTTTCATACATAAAAAAATTGTGGATAACGGTTCTTGCTTGCATCTGTCACGCACTGTATCGTTCGTAGATTCGAGAAGAAATTTCGTCAGTTACTTTTTTTGGTTGAGCTTGTGCGTAGGTACACATTTTTAACGTGATTTTGAAATTCAACGAGTGAGAGTATATAAGGCACTATTCTATTGTTATGCTTGTACTTAGTGTAAAAATAGGGCTAGCTGCAAACGAAATAAAAAGTTGACAAATGCATTGAATTTTTTTGGTAAAAATTTCATTGAATTGTAATGAAAAAAATTAATAGTAATTCTATTGATACTTGCCGAAATAAATTGAGGCCAATTACGAGACCTAAGTTTATTTTGGTTATTTTTTACACCTTTCCAATTATTGTATAACATTTACATCCTGTTCAATGTGTAACTCTGCAATGACTCGTTATGTAAAAAATGGTTCACATTTGCCAGTGTCATCCCTGTTTCTGAATATGGTGGCAAGAATTTCAGGGTTTATGTTCCATCGTCCATTTACGTATACTTTTGTACGTAGTCACTTTGGACTTTTGAATGGAAAGTTGCGGGTTCAAATCTCGGCGGAAATATGCGATTCATGTTTTGAAATTTGCTCTTCGCTGGGTTGAAAAATAAAGAAACCTTTACCAAAGACCGGCCATCGAAAGGCCCATCCAGCGTCTCAGCAACTGGGTCTTTTTTGAGAATTGGCGCTTTTATAGCGACGACCAAGCTCGTAATAAGTCCGGTCGATAGCTCACTTGGTAGAATGCTTGCATTCCATGCTGCGAGCAAGGGTTCGATCCCAAGGTGTACTCAGCCTTCACAAGAAATGATAACCAGACCCTCCGGGTGCTGGTCAACCCCCACATCAGCTAAAAGTGCTTGAAATAAATGAAAATAAACTCCCTGACAGTGGGGTGGCATTGGCAAAAGTAAATCATTTTTTTACATCATGAGGGTATTCCTTGACTTATAGGTTGGTATGAGGCTGACCACCCATACTGTAAAAAATGGTTCACTTTGCCAATGTCACCCCTGTTTCAGGGAATTTCGGCAAGAGTTGCAGGGCTTATGTTCATTTGAGGTTTGGATTTTATTTGTAAGTACACAATCAGCATTTGTAAGCGCGAACTACACGTGTTTGTTTGTGAGCATACATCTGAGAGCTTTGAATGAATATATCCTTGCAACTTAGATTATAGATTATAGGGTCAGCGACACAACGTAAAATAAAGCTTCAAGTTACTATTTCAAATGTAATTTATTAAATTAGAACTACTATCGAACCGTACATTTTCGCAATTTTTTTATTTCTCATTGGGATTTCAGCACTCAATAGATAAAGTGAGGAGCCAGTATCGATTAAAGACGCATTTATTTACAATATTATCATCACGATAGTCTGCCTTGTATCGGAGAGATCATGTCTGTTTCGTTGGGGTCACATCAAGAAGCAGTTAGCTGTCACTTTCTGTACTCCAACTGAAAATCTAACGTGTAAACTGAACCATAGCGTTCACCAAAATATACACAGAAACTAAAACAGCACCTCTGTTAGCGTTTTAGTTACCATGCAGTTTTATTGCAACGCTGTTTTATGTACATACACACTTGAGATGCTGGTCATATTCTAGCTGCATGAATGGAGAGTTGCCATACCCGTTATCGTAATATGGAAACTAACGAGTGTAAGTAAACGGCCGCGCAGAAAACGTGTCGGCCTGGCAATACCGGATCCAGCGCGGCCAAAAACTGCTGCAAATTTTTATTAATGAATTACCAGCAATCGGACTGAAGCCCTAGTGAGAGGTTCACTCTAATGGAATACCTGAAAATTCTAAATTTTGAACAAAAAAAATGAAAATCGCTTTTGTAAGTTTTCTCACCATCGACCGGTCCGTAGTCCAGGGGTTAGACTTCTGCTTCGTAAATGGAAGGTTGTGGGTTCGAACCCCGGCGGAGCACAAGAAATATACATTTTGTTTTTTTTTAAATATGCTCTTTGCTGGGTTGAAAAATTCATAAACCTTTACCAAAGACCGGTCATCACAAGGTCCATCTAGCCTTACAGCAACTGGGTCTTGTTTGAGAATTGGTGCTTTGTAGCGACGACCAAGCTTGTGAAAAGTCCGGTTGGAAGCTCAGTTGGTAGAATGCATGCATTCCATGCCGACATCGAGGGCTCGATCCCAAGGTGTATTCAACCTTCACAAGAAATCAGAACCAGCCCCTTCGGGAGCTGGGATAACCCCATTTCAACTGAAAGTGGTTGGTGTGAGACCGGCCCCCTTATCCGTAAAAATAAATAGGTCCCGAAGGCAAGAAGTTACGCTTTATGTGTAGCTTAGTTGCGTTTCGTGCACGAACTTTTACAACATGATTTGATCCCACGAGTCAGAAACGCTAACCACTACATTACAAACCGGTCAAAATGGTGTACAATATCTAAAATCTAAATCTAAATCTAAGCTGCAAAGATATGTATCATTTGAGATTCATATTAAATGCATTCCCACAAGCAGACATGCATAATTTCGCGCTTACACATGCTGCATGTGGACCTACAATATAAAAACCCCAATCTCAAATGAACATAAGCCCTGCAACTCTTGCCGACCTTCCCTGAAGCAGGGGTGACATTGGCAAAGTGAACCATTTTTTACAGTATGGGTGGTCAGCCGCATACCAACCTATCAATCAAGGAGTACATGCAATTGATACAATCAAATATATAAAACAAATAAATTCTAAGCAATTAAACAGTAAAAAATTAAAAAAGCTACAACACATATTTTTTAAATTTAAAAGCCTTAGCTTTAACCGCCAGCATTACAGATCAACCGCCATTTCTTTCGATCCTTTCATACTTCTTTCATTTCATCCAGAGCCATAACCTTTTTCATACAAGCTCTCCTTTTATTATGACTCTGGATATCCCATTCATTCGCTATTTCGAAAATTTGGTCCATCCATACCTTTCTCGGTCTTCCTCTTCCACGACATCCATCAATTCTCGCAGCATATACTTTCTTCGTCAGTCTTTCCTCATTCATTCTCTCCAAATGTCCAAACCATCTAAGCATACTTCTTTTAATCTTTACTTTCACACTTTCTCTTACACCACATTCCTCTCTAACAAAATCATTCCTTACCCTATCACTCCGTCTTTTCCCAATCATACTTCTTAAGTAGTCCATTTCTACTGTATGGACTTTACTAATCTCACTTTCACTCACCGTCCAGGCTTCACTTCCATATATCAGAGTGGGCACTAGTATACCACCGTGCACCGCCAGTCGAACATTTTTTGAAAGATTCTGGTTCTTGGCGATGCTAGCGGTAGCACCCAGTACGCACCTGCCTTTCATTATTCTTCTTTCAAATTCACCGATCATTCTTCCATCTTTTTCAAACTTACTTCCCAGGTATACAAACTCATTTACGACATCAACATTCATTCCATTAATTTTAAATTCATAATTCATATTTTCATCATCTCTTTCAAAAATCAATACTTTCGTCTTACTTGCATTCAACTTCAAATGGTTACCTAACAAAGCTTCATTCAATCTAGAGAGCATTGTTTGCAATTCTACTGCAGAATCAGATACAAGAACTGCATCATCTGCATACAGTAGAACACTCACTTTGCTCTCTCCTATCATCAATCCACAATCATTAAGTCTAGCATCTCTGACACACTTGTCCATGACTATGTTAAATAGCCAAGGACTCATCACACATCCTTGCCTCACACCCTTATAAACTTCAAACCATTCACTATACTCACCATCAATACGAACACATGCCTTACTATTTTCATAGTTTGCATGCACCGCACCTAGGAGAGCCCCATTCACTCCGTATGCTTTCAAAACATCCCATAACATACCTCTGTATCATACAAAATCATTTTGAAAAAATCTTAATAATTAGGAATCTCAATAAATCTGGGTGAAGTCACAAAAATGAAGGATTTTTCTATCGTGGCGAGGCTATGGAAGTATATTAAATATTATTGAAACAATATGTATTGCCACATTTCGAATCATTTAACTTTTTGAGTAAATAAGCTAGCTTGCCATGAGTAAGATTTGCAGTCAGTAGGCTAGCGAGGTGTAATAAAGTAACCAGCCTTGAAAAGTAAAAACGCGACCGGCTCTCTGGAGTAAAAGTGTTGCCATAACGTGGAAACTCGGCCGTCATCATTTTCATTTAAGCTCTATGAAAAGGTGGGCAACCCGTTTTCTCTATGGTTGACATTTTAATAACACCCAGCGCAGTGGTTTCCAACATTTTTTTCTGACCAGCTAGAAAAAATGGCGGTTGATCCGGTCGATCGCTCATTCGGGAGAGTACTTGTATTCCATGCCGACAGCTCGGGTTCGAAACCCACCGAGGGTGTAAGAAATGATTTCCCGTTTCAGTTGGTATTTATTTTAATCCCAAAATAAAATATCGGCAAGGTTTACTCAGCCTTCACAAGAAATGAGTACCAACTCTCTCGGGAGCTAGGAGCCCCCACTTCAAATTTAGTGTTTATCGTATTTTTTTCCGGTTAGTCCGGTCGATAGCTCAGGTGGTAGAGTGCTTGCATTCCATGCCGAAAGCTCGGGTTCGAATCCCACCGAGGGTGTCAGAAATGATTTCCCGTTTCGGTGTTTATTTCAAACCCCAAAATAAAATACCGGCAAGGTTTACTCAGCCTTCACAAGAAATGAGTACCAGCACTCTCGGGAGCTGGGAAACCTCCACTTCAACTAAAGTGGTTGGCGTAAGGCCGGCCCCCTTACCTGTAAAAATAAATAGGTTCAACTCGCCACATGCGACCCCTTCGGGGATAACGCGGCAAGAAGTTACACTATATGTGTAGCTTAGTTGCGTTTTTTTTTTTTTTTCCCCTTTCTGTACAAATAATAGGTTCCACTCGCCACATGCGACCCGTTGCGGGAAAATGCGACAGTAAGTTAAAATATATGTTACAATATAAGTCCACATGCGGCATATGTAAGCGTGAACACGTGTCTGCTTGTTGAAATGCATGTAATAGTAATAAATATATCTTTACAACTTATATATTTTAGTTGATTTATTTAAAAAAAAAAACACACAATTTTTTATATCTAAACACTGTTTTTATTTTCACATACAAAACATTTAAATTAAAATTACAATATAACGAACGTTTTTGACTTAGCTAGTCTTGTCTAGCGTCAAAAACGTTCGTTATATTGTAATTTTAATTTAAATGTATTGTATGTGAAAATAAAAACAGTGTTTATAAATGAATTTTAATTGATGATATTAATACCTGTTTCTGGCCAGGCAATCTATTAAAGAAAAACTAGCCCCATGGGCTCGGCAATTGCGCTAACTTTTTTGTTTCTTTTCTGCATAACCCGCTCGCAGACCGCTGGCTTAGAACAACTGACTTCAAGTGAAGTTGTGTATATATGGCAATAGTTTTGATAAGGAGGGTTTCCCATCCCACAAATGGTAAACAAATAAGTGTGTGCGTGTGTGTGTGATTTGAAAGAGAAAACAAACATGTATGCACGCCAGTATAGCTGGTCTGTCCGGTGCGCTACTGGCTATGCCTGAACAAGCGAGAAAAAAATAAATTAAAATAAGTAAGGTCGCCGTTTACAAATAAAATCCTGTTGTTTTTAAAAATATGTTTCTTATACTGTATGGCCTTAGTAAAGGAATGGAATTAATGAAAATTATGACGAAAAAAATACTTTCAAAATACAAAATTAGAAGAAAAAAATGTGAAAAAAGGCATTTTTTTAAATATTTTTTGTGGCGTCACTTTTAAGGAATTGAAAAAAAAAAAATTACAATTAAAATAAAATAAATCAATAAATACGTGGGATTTTTTTCATTGATATTACTCCTTTACTAAGGTCATAAAATAAAACTAACATTTTTTTTTAAAACAACGGGTTTTTTTGTACACGGCCTCTTAATAACAGTTCCTTGGGCTGCTATATAGTTAACATAGATGCATTTTCGGCTTCGTTCATAAGGTTTGTAAAACCAAAAACCAGGCTTACACCTATTTTTTTTTTTCAATTCTGTCTTTAGGCCGGATTAACATTTTAAATCCTTTTATGAATAAGGAGTTTTTTTGTTTTAAACATACCTACTCAATAATTAAAGTTATTAAACATATCCAAAAACAGCGTCATGAACATAAAAATGCCATTCGTGGAAATGGTATTTTCATTGAGAAAAGCAAGTACCAGCCATCGCAGTAATGTCACCACTTTCTCCTCAGACGCGTTACTAGTTGGTGTAATGCCTGTGTGTGCGTGAGCCTGCACGTGTGTGTATGCGAGATGACCACTCACACACTCACAGGCACTGCTTATGAATGAGAAATGGATACTAGCAGTCGGGGGCGTGCATCGTGTAGAGACAAATATTTCACAATAAATATATTTACACATTACATTGTCTGATCGATAGCTCAGTTGGTAGAATGCTTGCATTCCACGCCGAGAGCTAGGGTTCGATTCACGTCGAGGATGCCAGAAGTGATTTCCCGTTTCGATGTTTATTTCAAAACTAAAATAAAATACCGGCAAGGTGTACGCAGCCTTTACAAAAAATAAAAGCCAACATGCGACCTCTTCGCGAACCACGTGAGAAGAACTTGCAGCATATGTGCAGATCAGTTGCAAGCTGCTGAAACTTGCGAGTAGCGTAATTTAGTGAAGTAGTCCTAAAATGGCTCAAATTTAAACGCATTTATAGTTAGTGCATTTGCTTATTATAGTTAGTGCATATAGTTTAGCATTGCTCATACAGTGTAACTTCTTGTCTGAGGTATTCCCAAAGGGCTCACATATTGTGTCGATTATGGACCTATTTATTCTTACATGCAAGGGGCCGGTGTCTGATTAACCATCTCAGTTGGAGTCGGAGTTTTCTATATCCCGAGGGGGCTGGTTCTCATTTATTGTGTGTGTGTATGTTTTTATAAATCTGTCTCTTAAGCTTTATGGTCTTAGTGTACAAGTGAAATTAATTTACATGCATGTATCTCCAAAGTTCTTAGTTTGAAATCTATCCATTTATTTTCACACTTTGTCATTTTTCTTGCAGAAAGAGATTGCAGAAAAATGGCAAAGCTTTTTTTATTTTTAATCATATCGTTAAAATCAAAACAGCTCTAAAATTAAAAAAAATAAAGTCATTTAATCGGCATTCCTATTAATGTGGTTTTACGATATTTTACGATTTTTTATGTCACAAGCGCCTTTAGGACAAAAAAAGCCAAAATCTTGTCGGTTACACCAGCAGTTGTTTGCTTGGGCATAAACAACACCAAAATCATCGTAGAACTATGGGAGTTAGCGCATTAGAAAGAGCGGAAAATTTCAAGTAGGATAGCATTCATAACGCATTTTTGACCAAAATGTCGCTTATGCCCTACTGCCTTTTAACCATAGATACGACAGTCACCTCACGTAGTCTGGTTGTCAGCCTGAAGAGAAGACGGAACTCCTCGTGCAGCAGAGAAAGCTGAGGAAGTGGACGGCGGTGCTGATGTCAGTTAGAGGAAAACTGGACAAGTCTCTATGGTCGGCCAGTGCCTCATAAAACTTCATTGAACTGTCCAATAGTTGCTGATAATAATAATAATAATAATATTAGGATGATTCATTTGGTGAGCGTTGTTTTTGTGTGTATTACACCTCAAGAGCCCTCTGCGAGCTTGGTCGTCGCTGTTAAAAGCGCCAATTATCAAGCAAGACCCAGTTGCTGTAAGGCTGGATGGACCTTTAGTGGCCATTTTAATTGACCTATGATACTATTTGCAGTTATTTGAACGTAAAGGTTCACAATTTTAAAGATGATTTTCAATTTTTGTATTAGCGACCGTTGGTAGACTTTGAACACAAATATATATTTGTTTTTTTATAAATATTTAAAAATATAAATGGTAAAACATTGTTTTAATTCACTTTATTTTATTTGTTTATGCTCGAATATTTTCGCCTAATGAGGCATCTTCAAGAGCAGAATGGTTACAAATCTAATGCTCTTGAAGATGCCTCATTAGGCGAAAATATTCGAGCATAAACAAATAAAATAAAGTGAATTAAAACAATGTTTTACCATTTATATTTTTAAATATTTATAAAAATGGACTTTCACTGTGTTAACAGATCAACACTAAAAAATATTATTTGTTTTTTTGTTGGAAAAAAACATTTCGAGGAACAATTACACATTTTGATTAACAGTTATAAGACCAGTAAATTTTTCGATTATTGATTAAAAGAAAATAATGATGATACATAATATTATGCTAAAATAATAAGAGAAATCTAATCTAAGTTGCAAAGATATGAATAAGGGATTCACATTATATGCACTTTCACCAGCAGAAACGTATAATTTCGCTCTTGCATATGCCGCATGTGAACCTACAAAATAAAACCAAAATCTCAAATGAACAAAAACCCTGAAAAACCTTCCCTGAAACAAGGGAGATATTGGCAAAGTGAACCATTTCCTACAGCATGGTTGGTCAACCATACACCAACTTATAAGTCAACAAATAGTTAATTTTTAAATAATTAAAATTTTAAAATAACAGAAAGTCAAGAGAGGTTGTTGAATTGCATTCCTCTTCACAAATCTACTTTATTGAAAAAATAATAATAGTATAGAAACACAGATACAATATGTTGTTCTTATCAATGAATGGGCGGAGAAATCTCTCAGGTATTGCGTCAGCTGAAGGGCACCTGTTTTTTGTAAGAACGTCCGCTCTCTCAGAAAGGAGTGAATGAAATCAACTGTTCCTCACGTGTGAAACCACGTGGCGCTTTACCGAAAATGTATGGAAATGTAAAACAGTTTTATATTTAAGTTAGTGTAGTTACTATCGTATAGCTTACATTGCAGTTCTGTACCCTGAGTACGAGTTGCAAAACTTGAGGAAAGTAAAGTTTACGGAAAGTATTAAAGAGTGGTTTTCCCCAAAATCTGCCGTTTTTGTTTGTTTGAACTTGATTTTCTTCATCTCTGTAACTCTTTTGCTAAGATCATGAAGTGTAAGAAACTAAAACGGCAGATTTTGGAGGAAATCACTCTTAAATATTTTCCGTAAACTTTACTTTTCTTAAGTTTTGCAACTCGTACTAAGGGTACTGGTAGATGATTGCACACAGCTTTCCTTTCTTAAAACTGAAGTCGCTGTGATCGGGTTACTGATGATGATGAGTTGATGATTTCTTTATAGCGTCGTTTCGTGATGTACAGTGAAACACAGGATAATCACTGCCTGGCTCAAGTGGAGATCTCTGTCAGGTGTCTTGTGTGACAAAAAGATCCCTATCAAGACTAAGGGCAAGGTCTACAAGACGGCAGTAAGGCCCGCCATGCTATATGGAGCAGAATGCTGGACTTGCAAAAACGTCCATGAGACAGAGAGTCCACGACAAGTCCATGCTGCCGAGATGAAAATGCTGAGGTGGGCTGGAGGCGTCACTAGGCTAGACCACATAAGGAACGAATACGTGAGGGGTAGCTTTAAGGTTGCCCCAATAATAGACAGGATTAGAGAATCCCAATTCCGGTGGTTTGGCCATGTGATGCGAAGAGATAATGAACATATTGTCCAAAAAGACCTCAGCATTCCCACAGGACCAAGAGGCAGAGGCCGCCCAATGGCAACATGGCGGGCCAATATTGAAAAAGAAATGCAAAAGGGAAACCTGACAGAGGAGATGAGCCAGGATAGAAAAGTTTGGCGTCTTCGAACAAGGAGGGCCGACCCCAAATAATGGGATAAGGCAAAGAGAAAGAAGAAGAGTCGTTTTGTGATGTAGTCACTCCAAGGGCGCTTGTGCATGTGATGCCAGAAATTTGCTTGTCTTCAGTGCATTCCGGAACTTCCCATGGTCCTCTAGCTCTCTCACATGATGTGGCAGGTGGTTCCAGGCCAGAGGACCAGCAACTGCAAATGCACGCTCTCCAAACATTATGTTGACTTTAGTCAACTTAAAAGTTATGATTCATTCTTTATTGTGTTCCTTAATATGTATGCATTTTCTAAAATACAGTTATACCTCAATATTTCATTTGAATTTGCAATAAATAATAATTTCAAATGAATAACGTAATGAATAACGTATTATAAAATGTTTTTAGCTCACCGGCAAAATTATCCCAAATGGAGTTTCTTGACTTATGGGTTAGTATGAGGCTGACCACCCATACTGTAAAAAATGGTTCACTTTGCCAATGTCACCCCTGTGTCAGGGAAGGTCGGCAAAAGTTGTAAAGCTTATGTTCATTTGAGGTTTGGATTTTATTTGTAAGTACACATTCAGCATTTGTAAGCACGAACTACACGTGTTTGTTTGTGGGCATGCATTTGAGAACTTTAAATAAATATATCCTCTCTGAATCTCAAATCTCAAATTAAAAAAAAAAAAAAATTAAATGTATTCCCACAAGCAGACACGCATAATTTCGCGCTAACACATGCCTTATGTGAACCTACAATATAATAATCTATAATCTATCTATAATCTAAGTTGCAAGGATATATTCATTCAAAGCTCTCAGATGTATGCCCACAAACAAACACGTGTAGTTCGCGCTTACAAATGCTGATTGTGTACTTACAAATAAAATCCAAACCTCAAATAAACATAAGCTTTACAACTTTTGCCGACCTTCCCTGAAACAGGGGTGACATTGGCAAAGTGAACCATCTTTTTACTGAATGGGTGGTCAGCCTCATACCAACCTATAAGTCAAGGAACACAAGAATTAATTACATCCAGTTATACAAACAAACACTAAAAAATCTACAAAATATCTATAAAAATTAAAATTTATTCTTGGCCTTAGCCGCCTACATTACAGATCAGCCGACATTTTTTTGATCCTTACATACTTCTTTCATTTCATCCAGAGTCATAACCTTTTTCATACAATCTCTCCTTTTATTATGACTCTGGATATATCAGCTGGATTTGTCTGGATATATCTGGACTTGTAGGTATTATGGCCGCGGGGATCAAGTCAGATTATTTGGAACCGGATAACGTTGGTTCGAATCCCGCGACTATAACTTCGACCAGGGTTCAACAGATGCCGTTGCATGCACACAAGCTTCTGCTTTCGCATAAAGACAACTGGCTAGGCAAAATAGGTTGGTGGATCGCATTTCTGTCCACAAATCTATTTAAAAAATATATATATCTATATTAGTTAGTGGATAAAACTAGATGGGCAGTAAAGTGTGTATATAGATAGATATAGGTTGGCAGAAGTCTACGACAATACGCCCCGGAGCTTCTATACGTCATTTCCTCTGTGGTTGGAGTGTGATTGTCTGTGGTCGGAGCGGTGATTGGGAACAACAAAAACGTATTTGTCTTTGTTTGAAATCGAAATCACTCTCCGTTTTTTTTTTTTTTTTTTTTTTTTTTTTTAAGGAATCCTGTGCGGGAGGCTCCCCAATTCTTGTGAGTCTTGGGGGTCTATGTCACCCTGGAAGGGTGCCGCAGAGGTGTTGCTTGAGTTCTTGGTTCTGTCGTGAGGCGCTGCAAGGAAGTGGTGATTGATGTTGGTTTTGAATAAAACCGGATTAAATTGGGAAGGGAACACAGATACTGGTAGACCATTCCATAAACGGGCAGTTTGGCAAAGGAATGAGTCATGAAAACGCCAAGTTCTCATAGTTTTGAGATCGACTGCAAAGGGATGAATGAGAGTCGTACTACGAGTTTCCCTTTCTGAAATGCGAGGGGGAGGGATTAATGAATGGAGCTCATTAGAACAAGCTCCGTGGTAATATCGATAAAAAAGACTGAGCATTCCAACTTTTCTTCTGTGCTGGAGCGGCTGCAGATCGGATGTCAGAGAAGGATCATTGATCAACCTCACTGCCCTCCTTTGCACAGAATCAAGTTGGTCACTCAACTTCTTGGACATACCACACCAGAGATGGCTGCCATATTCGATAATGGGGCGGATTTGGGATTTATACAGAGTCAATAACTGGGCTGAAGTAAAAAACCTACGGGCTCTGTATAATATGCCGAGTCGCCGGAAAGCGGAAGTTGTGCCAGACTCAATAGCATCATGGTATTTTAACTCTGATGACAGAGAAACACCAAGAAGATTTAAGTGTTCATGGTTAGAGAGGGAGACATTGTCGAAAGTTGGGAGATAGTTGTTTGGAATCCTCTTTAAGGATATCAGACATGCTTGAGTCTTTTTGACGTTGAACTCTACAAGGTTGTCAGTGCCCCAACGGCTGACAGCCCTGAGATCTGTATTGATCTTTGAAGCTAATGATTCACGAGCAATAGATATCGCTGAACTATTTGGGGGCTTTGTAAAAGAGAAACCGTCATGTATTGTACTGTCATCGGCATAGCAGTGGATAGGAGCACAGGATAGTAAATCATTGATGTGCATAAGAAAAAGTGTCGGAGACAAGACGGATCCTTGGGGGACACCGGAATTGATTGGTAGCAGGGCTGATTTACTACCATCGATGACTGTTTGGATAGATCTGTCTTTTAGAAAGCTGGAAATCCATTCTATGAGGAGAAGGGGAAGTCCAAATGATGACAATTTGTTAAGGAGGCTGGAGTGCCAAACTCTATCAAAAGCTTTGGAAATATCAAGAGCAACAGCTTGTGTTTCGCCCATAAGATCGAGGCGTCGACCCCAGATGTGTGTGACATAAGTGAGAAGGTCACCACTGGAGCGGTTACGGCGAAAACCGTATTGTTGGTCGCTAAGCAGTTTATGGGTTTCCAGATATTCCATAAGCTTATCGTTTATGATCCTTTCCATGACTTTTGAAAGTAAGGAAGTGATTGCGATTGGACGATAATTGGCAGGGTCAGAGCGAATTCCCTTCTTGGCGATGGGATGAACGGTTGCAACCTTCCAGTTAGAAGGCACGGTACCGCATCCAAGGGACAATTTGTACAGTTTATAAAGGGGTGGAGCTAGTTCAATTGCGCAGTTTCTTAATACTAAGGCTGGAATACCATCAGGGCCGCTGGATTTGCGTGTATCTAACCCTTTTAGAGCAGTGAGCACATCTGTGTGTGTTATTTTGGGCATCTCCATAAAGGAGCCGCTATGGGGAATTGATATAGGTGATTTGCCATTATCGTGAAGTGTGGAATTATTGGCAAACAAAGTACACAGAAGATTAGCTTTGTCCGGACCGGAGTGGGCTAATGTGCCATCAGGCTTAGTTAGAGGAGGAAAGGACGAAGCGCAAAAGTTACGACTAATCAGAGCAGACAAAGACCAGAAAGATCGATTTCCGCTGGGACAGGCGGAAAGTTTTTGGCTTATTCTGAAGTCGTGATCAAGTTTAGCTCTATTAATGGTGGCTTTACACTCTTTGGACACTTTGTTGAAGGCTTTTTTATTTGCAGTGGTGTTTGATTTGGTCAAAGTTTGATACGCAGAATTTTTGCGTTTGACCGCAACCGAGCATTCTTGATTAAACCAAGGATTGGTTTTTGACCGCAAGGGTTTGTTTGTGGATGGAATGAAGTTTTCCATTCCACATTGGACTAACTTAACGAGTTCGTTAGAACATGAAGAGGGGTCATTATGCTCATTGCAAATTTTGTTCCAAGGAAGATCTTTAAAGTATTTCTTTAAGCCGTCCCAGTTGGCCGACTTATAATGCCACATTTTCCTACTGGTCTTCTCGAGCAGTGGGCGGGGTGAAGTGACAGAAGTGGACGTTGTCACCAGGCAGTGATCAGATGATCCGAGAGCGGCCGTGACCCTTACCTTATACCCATGTGGTTTATTTGTAAGAAATAAGTCAAGGAGGTTGGAACGATGCCCTTGAACATCGGGGATTCTTGTTGGATCAGAAACAAGCTGGGAGAAGCTGTGGAAGCTTGCAAAGTGTTCAGCCAAAGTTCCGGCGGAGTCCGTGGATCCAGAAAATTTCAACCATGAAACATTGTGGACATTGAAGTCCCCGAGGATCACGATCTCTGCGGATGGGTGACGAAGCCAAAGAGTAGCCACAGATTGTTCTAAGTACTCAAACAGCGAAGATGTGTCTGATGTACTCGAGTTAGGGGAGCGGTATACGCATGCATAAAATCTGATAACAGAAGAGATATACACACGCACCCACAATGTATTAAAACGGGAATCCTCAATGTTATGCAGTCGTGTGCAGTCTAAGCTGGAACGTGCATAGACACAGACACCACTTTTGGGTTTGAAATTGCTCTCGAGGATGTAACCTGGGCAGCGAAGGTGGTTATCATCGGAGGGAGGAGAAATCTGTGTCTCAGTGAGGAATAATAGATCGGGGTGAAGGGACTGAAGGTGATGAAAGACAGGGTTCAAATTGCAGTTGAGACCACGTATATTGCAGAAGTCAACACTTAGAATGGTCCTCTTCTTTTCTGCTGGTCTTGAGGTGGGAACTGTGTGTGTTGGCAGGACCGGATGAATCGGTGGACGTGGCACAGGAAGACAGATATGTTGCTTTCGCTGCAGACATAGCTGAACTTTACGACCGGCACGTTTCCCACGATAGTGTTTCTTGTTATCAATCAGTGATGACTTGGGTGAATGACATCTGACAGTTGTATGTAAACAGAGATCTGTCAGAGTCTGTTTTAGTCTATCATTGATGACACTTGCACAGTGCTGCCAACCCACTAATTGTTCAAATGTATACATGGGTATACAGCAGAAAAGAATAAGTAAATGTTGCTTGCAACAATAACACAGAAACTTGTATTTTTATAAATTTAAAAAGAATAAGGCACTCTGCTGGCACTCAAAACAACAAAAAATGTTCACTATCATTTCACACAAAGGTTCAGGGGAAATCACCCACTTTGCAGCACTTTTTCACAAAAAAAAGACATAAAAACAAGCAGAGCTCTGACAGGTGTACTGGCAGCTACAGAGCGCCATCTGTCGATGTCGTTGGTTTTTTTACGGTTATTTGTTTAAGTCTTTAAACAAACAAACAAAGATTCTTTGAAAATATTGCCGAGATCATTCTGTCCTATTTCTGACTTTATAATGATTATTCTTAATTAGTACAGTTGGCACCGGTCGATAGTTCAGTTGGTAGAGTGCTTGCATTCCATGCCGTGAGCTCGGGTTCGAATCCCACCGAGGGTGTCGGAAATGATTTCCCGTTTCGGTGTTTATTTCAAACCAGCCCTCTCGCCACTGAAGGGGTTGGCGTAATTACTTACCTTACCTATAAAAATAAATAGGTTCAACTCGCCTTGAACCAGCCAACATGCGACCCCTTCGTAGATAATGCGGCAAGAAGTTACACTAAATGTGTAGCATCGTAGCGTTTATTTGATTTGAGGAGGTTTTAATAGTACCAATGCGTTGACATATTTTTTAATAATCTTCAATATTATTGACTAAACTGTGATAAGAATACACTTTCATCATACTTTTACTTTCATCAGAATCATCTTCTTCACATCACTTTCACGCTGAAGAAACCCATCGCAGACATGAGCGAAACGTCCGGAAGCTCCAGTTTATGGCAACAGATCCCGGAAAGCAACTCTTCGGCAACAAAACATTAAATAAAGTGTAAAACTTTCCCTCTCATGGACTGTGTTATTAATACACAAATCGTTTTTGGGTTCTTTCGGGCTTGACCATGTTGTATTTGCAGCTCCAACATCTGCCGACGTTTCGCTTTCACGAGCAGAAAGCATCCTCGAGGCGAGTTATCACGTCGAAACGACGGCAGATGTGGGAGCTGCAAATAGAACATGGTCAAACCCGTAAGAACTGAAATACAATTTGTTTATCAGCAAAACATTAGGTTTTTTTGTAAGAAACCCTGTGCGGAAGACTCCCTACATTCTAGAGACTCTAGGGGTCTATGACACTTGTTGTAGTGCCGCAGAGGTGTACGAGCTTGGTCGTCACTACAAAGCGCCAATACTCAAGCAAGACCCAGTTGCTGTAAGGCTGGATGGACCTTTGGTGACCGGTCATTGGTAAAGGTTTATGAATTTTTCAACCCAGCAAAGAGAAAATTTGAAAATATAAACAGTATATTTTTTTGTGCTCCGCCGGGATTCAAACCCACAACCTTCCCATTCAGAGTCCGCAGTGTTACCACTGAGCTACGGACCGGTCAATGTCAGTATGAAGTTTACTTTTTTTCTAGAAACCCGGCCAATTGACGTCATTTAATTTTTGTGCCGACCCCGTTATTTGTAGATTTCCCTCTGTTCCCCACTCACAAGCCAAAAGAGAGAAGTTATTTTTCTACTAAGCCATGCCTCGTCCACATTTAGGGACAATTACCATACGTAAGATTTATGGGTCTGCTCGCTTCCAATTAGTCACAACTCTAAACAGGTACAGTGCTATTCTTAGACATTTTGGTCGTCCGTTGAGCCCACGCTTTAACAAACTAATGATGCCTGGGCTGGAAGTCTCATCACTAAGTCATTCTTACCTACCTACCGAATTTTGGTGATCTTTGTTTAAATACTAATCATCTGATCACTTGCGGCCATCTTGCATTGACAGGTCTTTATACAAATGCATCATTAATTTATCAAAGCGTAGGCTCAACGGACTACTAAAATGTCTAAGAATAGCACCGGTAGAGTTCTATACTCCGAAGTGTAGTGCCTTTATGTTTAACATTAACAAGCGCTTTCCGAAACATGTATGTATACTGAAACAGCGCCTACAGTGAACGTTTTAGTTGCCGTGCATTTCTTTTTTGTTAAGCGCTCACGTACAGTTTTTTACTTGGAGTATTGTGTGTCTACGTGTGTGAGAGATATGTGGGACTAGAGACACGTGGATTTCACTGGTGTATAAAAAAAACTAGCCAATGCCACGTGCGTGTTTGTGATGCTCATGTCACAAAATTTTCGTATAAACTATGTGAGTAGTTTTTTTAATTTTTAATTTATATTTTTACTAATTTAATTCTTTGACTTAAAGTTTGATATGAGCCTGACCACCCATACTGAAAAAAAAATGGTTCAGTTGCACCAATGTCACACCTGCTTCAGGGAAGGTTGGCAAAAATTGCAGGGTTTATTTTGATTTGAGGTTTGTTTCTAATTTGTTAGTACACATGCAGCATTTGTAAGCTCAAACTTCCACGTATATGTGTATGGGTATGCATTTAATATGAATTAAAAATATAGTTTTTATGGTAGGTTTTGTGTATCAACACTGTGAAAATTCATATTGTTTAATATTATAATTTTTAGGATTAACTCAAATCAAACACTGTTTATTTTCACTTATATAATTTATTTAAAAAGTTTTAAATTAAAAAAAAATACAAACGTTTTCGACCTTATAGGTCATCATCAGGTAGGATTACAATCAATGAATTTCAAATGTTTACATATCTTTGCACCTTAGACTTAAGATGGATAGCCGCGTTTGGCTTTATATACTCGTAGCTCTACATGACTCGCATTTTACATGATCAGAAGTTTGTTTAATTAAAATGCTTTGAATGCAGTTTTGGTTGTCATGGTAACGAGTTTGTTTACATATCGAGTTTCTTGTTGTGGTTTTATTGCAAGATATCCACGAGTAATTAATTTCTGGACTAATTATCTCGATCAACGAGAATTCAATGAGATACGAGTATTTTAAACAATGTCGCGACGAGTTCAATTCACTAACCAATTCGCGTCAGAAACTTTTTTTTACAGTATGAGTGGTCAGTCTCATACCAACCTATAAGTCAAGGGGCAGTCCACAGGACAAACACAGGAAATCCTTTTCTCCTTATTTTCATTTATTTATCTACTTCAGGAAAAGCCCTTGTTCCGCTAGTGTTTTTATATAAGTGATCTCATACCGAACTTAACTACACATTTAGTTGAACCTCTTGCCGTGTTCTCCTCGAAGAGGTTGCATGTGGTGAGTGGAACCTATTTATTTTAGAGGTGAGGGGGCCGGCCTTACGACAATCCTGCAGTTGACGCGACGCGGGGGTTTCTCAGATCTCGTGGGTCTGGTACTTATTTCTTGTGAAGGCTTAGTAAAACTTCCCAGTATTTTATTTTCATTTCTGACACCCTCGCCTCGGTGGGATTCGAACCCAAGCTTTTGGTATGGAATGCAAGCACTCTACCAACTGAGCTATCGACCGGACTCATTTAATTGTTTTGAATGCAGTTTTGGTTGAGTAGTCTAGTGGTTAACGCTACGGATTCGTAATCAGAAGGCTGTGGGCTCGGTTCTCGACAACAGAGTATAATTATTTACACACGAAGTGTGAAAGAAAAAAGAGGCAAGGGACGACCGAGAAAGTATGGAGTGATCAGATTGAGGAGATCGTGAAAGAATGGGATATACAAAGCGATCGTAAAAGATGAAAATGCATGAAAAAGGTGATGGATATGAATGAATTGAAAGAGGTATGTAAGGATAGGAAGAAATGGAAGCAGTTCTGAAGCGCTATTCTGCTAAATTCTTTACGACCTTAAAGCGACGAGCTGGCGATTTGTGTCCAAAAATAAGGTGTATTGTGATTTTTATCTATGGAGTTCTTTATGTACTCTCTTTAGGAGCTCTATGGAACTCCGACTTGTATGGATATCCAAAGTGTAAAGATTTTATCAGAATAGCGCTTCTGCAGAGGCTCTGGCCACCCCTAGCGGAATGGCGACAGAGTTAAAGTTACAATACTACTATTAAAGTTATTAATTAACTTGTTAGTATGGGATTGCGTTTCATTACATTTGTATGCGAGATATTTTTAGCTGATGCTGGGCATGCTTGGACCACATTCGGGCGCACTTTCCCTCGGCATCCTTACGCTAATTAAGATGGCCTCCGTTTCCGCCGGCGGAGGAAGGGAGGGGGAAGTGAGGAGCGGATGAGTGACTGTTACACGCATAGACAATACCGACAGGAAGTATTAAAATATAATAAATTACTCGAGATATTTTTAGAACGGAGCTGTTCGCGATGACCATCTATAATAATCTATAATCTAAGCAGCAAAGATATGTAAACTTAAGGATCATATTAAATGCATGCCCACAGACAGGCACATGTAGGTTCGTGCCTACACATTCTGCATGTGTGCATACAAATAAAATAAAAAACCTCACATGAAAATAAACCTTGCAACTCCTGCCACTTTTCCCTGAAACCGGGGTGGTATTGGCAAAAGTGAACCAATTTTTACAGCACGGGGGGTCAACCTCATACCAACCTATCAGTCAAAGAGTATAATAATAATATTAGGATGATTTATTTGGTGAGCGCTGTTTTTGTGTGTATCGCGCCTCGAGAGCCCTCTGCGAGCATGGTCGTCGCTGTAGAAATCGCCAATTCTCAAGCAAGACCCATTTGCTGTAAGGCTGGATGAACCTTTAGTGACCGGTCTGTGTGCTTATACTGTGCATTCTATTTGTTTTTCCGCAAAGTAACAAAGAGTCGACTTACCAGAGGCATGTAATGTAAGTTGAAAAGATATGTAACATTTGAGATTCACATTACATGCACTTTCACAATCAGGCACGTATGAGTTCGCGCTTTAACATGCCTCATGTGGACTTTGCAATGTCAAAACCAAAATCTCAAATGAACTAAAAAAATGAGCCACCTGCAATTCTTGCCGTCCTTCCCTGAAATCAGGGTGATATTGGCAAAGCGAACCATTTCCTACAGCATGGGCAGCTACATCATTATTTACACCTCAAGTTTTATATCAAGTTTCTTGATCAAGGTTGGTATGAGGCTGATCCACATGCTGAAAAAACTTAGTTCACTTTTGTAGCGGTCACTACTTTTATGATGTTCAGAAAATTCGTCATCACCATCATCATTATCCAAACGGTCGAGCGTTAGAGTTTATTGCTCCATTTAAAATAAATTCAATCTTACTTTCATTGCTTAGAAACCGACATCTAAAAACTGGACATAATTGCTGAGTGGAACACGCCGGCAGACAACACGTGGTGAGTGACACCGTCACTGTACCGCGAGTATATAACGTAGCGTAAGCTTACCTCGATCGCGTAAATGGATAAATATATGAAAGGTATCAACGGATTAATAGACGAAACCTTCTCTCAGGGTCAGTCTCCCCTCCACTGACCCACGTCCTGTATATCCATCCCATCCGGGGATGTGTCACAGGACTCGCATGCAAAACGTTATGTGAGATACGAGTGGCAGAAGATCCTCCCGTGAAGCTACACTTTCCCAAGTGATAACACAAAGCAAAGGAGGCTCAGAAATCACTGAAAGATTATAGCCGTGAGGGATAAGGGCTCGATGATTTTAAATTTACAAACAAAAATGCAAAGTGATTCTGAGCGTCGCGATGTTACTACTGAGACTGTTCGGGAGGTGCTCCCCTGACTACGTGGCCAACCACCATAGAGGTGGGAAAGAAAAAAGAAAAGAAGAAAGAATGTCGGTCTAATTAGACCGTCGAGTTCTCGCCATAGCTGGCACAAAACTTTGAAAAAGCCTCAAAGTTGGATTTGCTTAATAGACAGTCCCACCCTGTTGAAGAGCTATATTGTATGTGGCAGGCTACTACAGTCGTGGGCGAGGGCAATACCTCACAGGGATGTCGTCGCACAGCATCGTGTAACTCGCAGTATAAAACTCTTAAATGAGTCTAATGCAGACTTCTTCTATTGAAATCTAAATAGATTTAAAAATTTAACCAGAGATTTCCTCCCAGCGTGTTGATGGTTGAGAGGGTGCACTATTATTAGGGAAACCTGTTGTGCACATAAAAAAAAACATCATCCCTTGTGAGTGACTTCTTTCGATCCATTTTTTATTAAGAAATCTTGTGCGGAAGAATCTTTAGATTTCAGAGACTCTGGGGGTCTATGCTACTTGTTGTAGTGCCGCAGAGGTGTTTACGAACTTGGTTGTCGCTACAAAGCACCAATACTCAAGCAAGACCCAATTGCTGTAAGGCTGGATCGAGCTTTTAGTGACCGGTCTTTGGCAAAGGTTTTTATGAATTTTTCAACCCAGTGAAGAGGATATTTGAAAATATAAATGGTATATTTTTTGTGCTCCGCCGGGATTCGAACGCACAACCTTCCATTAATTTCGTTGGGTTCCATTGCATACTAAAGTTCAGAGCGCGTGTTTACTAGTGAGAGTAGAAGTAGAACCCACGTGAACTGCGCATGATCTGTTCCGGTCTTTACGGACGCCATTTTGTTAAATTATTACCGTAAACGTTCTAATTAATACGACACGGATGGTTAGTCTCATGCAACACCAGAGCGCGCACTCTAAAGGTTAACTGTTGTTTAAAAAGCGCGGGAATGCACCGGCGTAATCATCATCAGCGGAGAAAGTGGCTCATCGCTCCGCTGGACAATGCGCTCGAGACAAGTGCGCGGGGATTTTTTTCACATACGATCTCAAATTCCTCAACTTGTAAGTGGCTGTGAGTCTAAGTATCCATACTGTAAAAAATGTTGCACTGTACCACCCTTGACTTATAGGTTGGTATGATGCTGACCACCCATAATGACTTTAAAAAAATGTTTCATATGGATACACTCACTTTTAAGATTCATGCTGCATGTAGACTTACAATATAAAACCCAATCTCAAATGAACATAAGCCCTGCAACTCTGGCCGATATTCCCTGAAACAGGAGTGACATTGGCAAAGTGGACCATTTATGTGGACCAAAATGTGGACCAGACTGGACCAAAATGGACCAATCTATAAGTCAATTTTCCAAAACCTTCCCCCCCCCCCCTAGATTTGATCCTGGGTACGCCCTTGGGTACACCAACAAAAACGTGAAGGTTCGCGCTTACAAATGCTGAATGTGTAAAACTAATCCTTGTAATTAATGAAGAGTAAATTTTTGTAATAAACTGTTCATTAATTACAAAAAAAATCAAAATTTCAATAAATTTTGAAAGCCTTAGCCTTAACCGCCAGCATTGCAGATCAACCGCCATATTTTTCGGTACTTGCATACTTCCTTAATTTCATCCAGAGTTATAACCTTTTTCATACAAGCTCTCCGTTGCAGGGTGTATGTCCATTTGAGATTGGTTTTTATGTTGTAGGCTCACATGAGGCACGTGCAAGCGCGAACTTGTACGTGTCTGGTTGTGAGAATGCATGTAATGTGAATCTCCAATGTAACATATCTTTGCAACTTAGATTAGATTAGATAGATTATAGTGTGCGCCAAAAACCGCGAAGAAATGCGTCCAGGGAGAGTGGGCAGTTAGTGAGGAATTCCGAATCCCCGTTGCACGCGGGACAGGTTGTCTGGCTTGGCTAACGACAGCTGTAGCGGCCGCTAAAGTAACGACTAACGACGCAGGCAACGGCCGCGAGCGCCGTTTCGCGGTCAGCGATCGGTATGTGGGCTAAACTTCACTTTCTTTCTAGCAATAAATATTTTGGGTACGCTGCGGGCACGGGACGTGCAACCGAAAATAACCGGAACCTTAAAAAATGTTGAGCACCTAAGAATCTTCCTCTTCTATAATAAATCTATAATCTAAGTTGCAAGGATATATTCATTTAAAGCTCTCAGATGTATGCCCACAAACCAACAAGTGTAGTTCGCGCTTACAAATGCTGAATGTGTACTTACAAATAAAATCCAAACCTCAAATGAACATAAGCCCCACAACTTTTGCCGACCTTCCCTGAAACAGGGGTGACATTGGCAAAGTGAACCATTTTTTACAGTATGGGTGGTCAGCCTCATACCAACCTATAAGTCAAGGAATATGAATAATAAATTACATTTAAATATAAAAAAGAACAAAACCTTACAAAGAAATCTATACAAAAAAAGTCAAAAATTTCCTATGCAAAAAATGTAGCAAATGAATACACCAACATTAGAAATCAACATTGCAGATTAGCCGCCACTTCTTCCTGTCCTTGCATACTTCTTTCATTTCATCCAGAGTCATAACCTTTTTCATACAAGTCCTCCTTTTATTATGACTCTGGATATCCCAGTCATTCGCTATTTCAGAGATTTGATCCTTCCATACTTTTCTCGGTCTTCCTCTACCACGACATCCATCTATTCTAGCAACATATACTTTCTTCGTCAATCTTTCATCACTCATTCTCTCCAAATGCCCGAACCATCTTAACATACTTCTTTTAATCTTCACTATCACACTTTCCCTTACACCACATTCTTCTCTTACAAAATCATTTCTCACCCTGTCACTTCGTTTTTTCCCAATCATACTTCTTAGATAGTCCATTTCTACTGTATGGACTTTACTAATTTCCCTTTCACTCACCGTCCAGGCTTCACTTCCATACATCAAGGTTGGCACTAGTATACCACCGTGCACCGCCAATCTAACATTTTTTGAGAGATTTTGGTTCCTGGCGATGCAAGCGGTCGCACCCAGTACACACCTGCCTTTCATTATTCTTCTTTCAAATTCACCGGCCATTCTTCCATCTTTTTCAAACTTACTTCCCAAATATACAAACTCATTTACGACATCAACATTCATTCCATTAATTTTAAATTCATAATTCATATTTTCATCATCTCTTTCAAAAATCAAAACTTTCGTCTTTCTTGCATTCAACTTCAAATTATTACCTTTCAAAGCTTCGTTCAATCTAGAGAGCATCATTTGCAATTCCACTGCTGAATCAGATCTCTTCATGTCTTATATCATTCTAATTTAATCTAATCTAAGTTGCAAAGATATGTTACATTGGAGATTTACATGATATGCATTCTTACATGCAGACACGTACAAATTCGCGCTTGCACATGCCGCATGTGAACCTACTACATAAAAAACCAAATCTCAAATCGACATGCATCCTGCAAATCTTGACGTCCTTCCCTGAAACAGGGGTGGCAAAGTAAACCATTTTTTACAGAATGGGTGGTTAGTTGCATACCAACCTATTAGTCAAGGAACTTTAATCTGTAGTTATGAGGCTGACCACTCATACTTTAACAAGATTGTTCACTTTGCCAATGTCACTTCTGTTTTAGGGAAGGTCGGGAAGAATAGCAGGACTTATGTTTATTTGAGATTTGATTTTTATGTTTTAAGCACTCATTCTGCATGTGTAAGAGAGAAATTATACGTGTTTGCTGATGGGAATGCATGTAATATGAATCTTACATGTAATGTTATTTTTGCAACATTCTATAATCTTTAATCTAAGTTGCAAAGGTATATTACATAAAGATTTTTATTAAATGTATTCCCACAAGCAGACACGTAAAGTTTGCGCTTGTACAAGACGCATGTGAACCTACAATATACAAAGCAATCTCAAATGAACATAAGCCCTGCAACTCTTGCCGATCTTACCTGAAACAGAGGTGACATTGGCAAAGTGAACCATTTAAATAAAATGATGACAGATTATAGACGTGGCACCTTGTGTCACATGCGCATGCGTCAATTGGCTGATTTAAAATATAAAAATAATTAACTAGTAAAAAAATCAACAAAAATATCTGTTTTTGATTTGAATTCGGTTCCTTGTCAAGTTCTTGTTGATGTAGTACAGAGCGGCTCCGCGCAAAGCCGACTTGGCGGGCAACGCTGCAGGTACCTTGATGTGAGATACCATTGAGTAATAACACAGAGGAACAGAAACCAGCTTCCTGCATTGATACATACCATCTACCACTTCTGTCTCAGTCCTGTCAAACGCTGCTGTTTTGTAGTCATACAAAACATGTTTTTACGTGTCAAATTTTATGTTTTCTTACCTTTCCCATCTTGCGTTTTGACACCCAATGCCATATTTTTTTGGAATGAAAAAAACCGTGTGTAAAGAGAAGAACGATTTTATCTACGTTTCGTCAGAGTCATATCCGACGTCTTCAGGAGACGTATGTCTTCTACAAGGAAGAAACACGAACTATTGAATTACATATTGTTGTTTGCTCGAGGTTGAAGGTTGTAGGTACGATTATTGACCTTCGGTGATTCGGTCAGTAACATTAGTTTTTTTTCATTCCAAAAAAGGTCTAACGACCGTAATAATATTTTAAAATCTTTAAACATGCCATAATGTCCTAAAATAATGCATTTTTCCTTTAAATTCGTCAGTTTTATCCATCACAAGATTTATACCACATTCGGACTGGACTTCGAGTTCGGATTCGGACTGCTCCGGGCATAGTACGTACGCAGCAATGGTGCCACCTTCCCAGAAACTTTTTTACATCCGCCCGATTTTTTTTGTACACATGGAAATTCAACTGTGAAGTTCTTTGTTCTCTTTCTTACTAATGACCATTTTCGTAAATAGATTGAAAGAGATGGATATTGTCTATTTTTATGCTACCTGGATGGGTGACCGCTCAGGTACACCGCGTGTTGTTGGCATTTCTTGGACCGGTCCGTGGCCCAGTGGCAACACTTCGGACTCGTAAATGGAAGGTTGTGGATTCGAATTCCGGTGGAGCACAAAAAACATACCATTTATATTTCCTAATGTGCTCTTCGCTGGGTTGAAAAATTCACAAACCTTTACCAAAGACCGGTCACTGAAAGGTCCATCCAACCTTACAACAACTGGGTCTTGCTTGAGAATTGGCGCTATCTACAGCGACGACCAAGCTTGCAGAGGGCTCTTGAGGTGTGATACACACAACAACAGCGCTCACCAAATAAATCATCCTAATATTATTATTTTATTTTACTTAAAATAATTTCTAGACCACAGGTATCATAATTCATAAGTCAATGTATGATACAGGCACCGGCATCATCATCACCATCATCATTATCTTGCTCACGCATGCGCATGCGCGGCTGACATGATTATGTCTGTCGGCCACGTGGCCAGCTCGCATTCTACAACTGCCTCGTGTGAGAATACTTCTGGGAAAAGTGGTTTTGGGCGAGACGGCTCCTCCTACCTGATCCATACCCTGACGGTCCACAAATATCTGCAAACATTCTGTAGATGATGGTCAATCAAGTTGCTGTAAGGCTGGCTTTGGTGACCAGTCTTGGGTAAAGGCAGCTTTGTGAACACATCTCATCTCTAATCTAATCTAAGTTGCAAAGATATGTGACATTGTGGATTCACATTATATATGTTTTTTTTTCACAATATATGTGTTTCAGTAGCATTGATATTTTTCATTTAGAGACGGCGCACTTTCGCAAAGCTGTGGGTGCTTCACTCAGGGATAAATGATTTCCTTTATAATATTTTTTAGTGTTGATCTGTTAACACAGTGAAAGTCCATTTTTATAAATATTTAAAAATATAAATGGTAATATAATTCGAGCATAAACAAATTAAATAAAGTGAATTAAAACAATGTTTTACCATTTATATTTTTAAATATTTATGATTTCCTTTATTTTTAAAATTACATCATATTCTGTTTTGAGAGCAGTATTTTTTTTCTTGTAATTAGTCACTTGTAATTAACATCTTGTAATTCTTTCCAACTTCCTAAGCTTAATATCCGTGGCAACATATAATTGGCCATGTTTTTTGTAATTGCTATTATTTATTTCTTATGTAACGCTGTTTGTTGTCCTACTAAAATAAAATAAAATAAAATACATGCATTTTCACAAACAGACACTTATGCGTTTGCGGAGTTTGCCATTTTTTTGCAATCTCAAATGCAATTTGAGTCTTTCCTCGGTATTTTCTTTCCACGCTTTCCTCTGACATTTCCCCCGTACACTTTCTTCGTTAGTCGTTCATCATCCATTCTTTCAAGATGTCCGAACCATCTCATCGTACTTTTTTATACTTTCATTTATATTCATAATATATTTTGTACTTCACCCATTTGGAAAAAGTAATTTCTTTTGAATGGCCAACCTTTTATACGAAATCTATCATTTCACTTTATTCAAACTGCAGCAATAAAAAATGAATTATACATACCAAAACTAAGAATAAAAACATTCGATTTTCCATTTAACGTAATTGATCAAGTTGTAAAATAAAAAGCAGGTGCGTCTGTTGTAAAAGTAGGCCGAACGCCACGTGGGTAAATTTCTAGTTAGTCGGTGTTTACCTGTTCACCATCATTCACTCTCTCTCTCTCTCTCTTGGGCCACGTGTTCACGTGACGTCAGAGTCGGATTATTCTAGAAATGACCGGAAGGGATAGAGCAGTTTTCCTCTCACGTGTTCACTAATTTATGGCGGCAGTATATTTTGTCAAGAGAGCGGGCTACATTTTTGAATAACGTGTATTTTTGACCACGTGTTGATCTTGATTTTTTTTGGTAAGTGTAATCTAACTTAAAAATATGATCATTTCTCAGTCTAGTGGTTAACGCTGCGGACTCGTACTCAGATTTTGGGGATTCAATTCCCAGGGAGCAAAAAAAACTATCAAGTATGATTCCTTGACTAATAGGTTGGTATGAGTCTAACCACCCATAGTGTAAAAAATGGTTCACTTTGCCAATGTCACCCCTGTTTCAGGAAAGGTCGGCAAGAATTGCAAGGCCTATATTCATTTGAGATTGAGTTTTATATTTTAGGTTCACCTGCGGCATGTTTAAGCGCGAAATTATGCATGTCTGCTTGTGGGAATGCATTTAATATGAATCTCAAATGATACATATCTTTGCAGCTTCGATTAAGATTAGATTTAGGTGCGTTCATACTAAGCATAAGCAAGCACTTGTAAGTTCTCGTTTTATTCATTCTGCATATGCAGGTACTCACAAATAAACATAAGCTTTACAACTCTTGCCGCATTTACGTCAAAAATAGAGACATTGCTAAAGTGCACCAATATTTACACTATGTGCGGTCGGCATCAAATACATATTGACCGTGTAATTCTTCTGGCTTTCCCTGAAAAAGGGGTGACATTGGAAAGTTAAGATTTTTTTTTTCCCATGCCAACTTAAACGTCATCCAAAGAATATTTTTACCTTTTATACAATTATAAAATTATCTAATCTACCCAATCTGGTGATGCTGTGTAAATCACACCTCAGTCCGGTCGATAGCTCAGTTGATAATGTGCCTGCATTTCATGCCGAGAGTTAGGGTTCGAATCCTTCCGAGGACATCAGAAATGATTTCCCGTTTCTGTGTTTGTTTAAAACTCAAAATAAATAAACCGGTAAGCTCTACTCAGCCTTCACAAGAAAGGAAAACTAACCTCTCTGATGCTGTACAAATTTCAATTGAAGTGGCCGACCCCCTTGTCTTTGCCTTGTATCCTGCCGCCATTTCTTTAGGGATGGCCGGTACCTCCACACAAGTGCCTCCACTTGATTCTGTCATCTCATCTAGTTTCATCACTCTTTTCATGCACGCTTTTCTCTTGTATCCACTCTGTAAATTCCATTCATTCGCAATCTCACTTATCTGATCAATCCATTCTTTCCTAGGTCTTCCTCTTCCACGGTCACTCTTTAAGGTACATTCCCTTTGTACACTTTTTTTGTCAGTCGGCCTTCATTCATCCTTTCAACATGGCCAAACCATCGCATCACACTTCTTTGAATTTTCACGCTTTCTTTTACTCCGCATCCATTCAGAACCCATTCGTTTTTCGCTCTATCTTCCCCTGCCTGTAAAAATAAATAGGCTCCACGTGGGCTCCACTGACCACATGCCAGCCCTTCGGACACAACGCGACAAAAAGTTCCACTTTATGTGTTTATTGGTTAGTAGCGTTTTTTAAGAGCCCTCTGCACTCTCTTTAAAAAATAAATTTTACATGTAGAAATTTCTCATACATTTTCCAAATTTTCACAGTACCTTATCAAAGAGGTCACAGTTATTATTCTACATAAAAAAAAATACCATAAATTTCTATTTTGTGCCGAATTAAGCACTTTTACTGCAGCCAGCGTTATTATGAAGCGTTATTTTGTACGGAATCAATCAGAATGTGGGACAATGGATGCATATATTAGCATACCACTTATCAAATGCACTGACTTACTCGCAGTTATAAGATTAGCCGACGGATATTGTGGGCAACCCAACCAAGCTACACATATAGTGTAATTCCTTGCATGTGGCGATTAGGGACCCATTTATTTTTAAAAGGTAAGGGGGGCGGCCTCACACCAACCACTTTCAGTTGATGTGGGGGTTCCCTAGCTTCTGGGGGGTTGGTATTCATTTCTTGTGTTTACGCCTTGCCGGTATTTATTTTTGGGTTTGAAATAGACACCGAAATGGGAAATCATTTCTGACAACCTCAGTAGGGATCTAACCCTTGCTCTCTGCATGGAATGCAAGCATTCTGCCAACTGGACTTCTTATGAGCTTGGTCGTCGCTACAAATCTGCCATTCTCGAGCAAGGCCCAGTTGCTGTTAGGCTGGATGAACCTTTGGTGACCGAGCTTTGGTAACGGTTTATGAATTTTTCAACACAAAGATGAGCATGTTTGAAAATCTAAATGGTATGTTTTTGGTGCTGCGCCGGGATTCGAACCCACAACCTCCAATTTACGAGTCCAAAGTGTTACCACTGGACTACGGACCAGTCCTTAAGTAATAAGTGGATATGAGGATGCCACCCATACTGTAAAAATGGCTCACTTTGCCAATTTTACCCCTATTCAGGGAAGATCGGCAAGAGCTGTTGCAGGGTTTATTTTCATTTGAGATTTGGGTTTTTATGCTGTAAGTTCACATGCAGCATGTGCAAGCGCGAACTAGTACTTGCACGTGAGGGAATGCACATGATATAAAACGTATATGTAATAACATATCCTTGCAACTTAGATCATAGATAGATTCACATTACCAGGCGGCCATAAAACGAAAGACATGCAGTTGGTCTCAGTGAAAGAAGCGGTGTGGGAGTAGCCGTTGACTGATTTATTGATTTAACACATTTCTTATTATGACAGGTCCCACCATGCCGCCTTTGATCAGCAAACTAAGTATTATTTTATTTAAAGTTTTGACTAAGGTGAAAAAAAAAAATTAGAGAGAGTAGGTGTCATGTCAGCCTAACGTTATACAACCGTTAATTTATATATTTGCAAACTTTAACCATATCGCAATTTTGAAATAAGCTGTATAGAGAGTTTAACATCCATCGATAGAAAAGTTCGTAAAATGATTGTCTTCCATGTCAGAGGGCTAGATTTGGATTCCAATCAGGATTGTCAGGTTACAGGTATCTCCAGTGTCGGTGTTAATTTTTATAATCTAAGTTGCAAAGATATTTTACATTTAAGATTCATGTTACGTGCGTTCCCATTAACAGACACGTATAAATTCGCGCTAACACATGCCGCATGTGGACTTGTCACATATAGACCCAATCTCAAATGAACATAAGTCTTGCAACTCTTGCCGAAATTCCCTGAAGCAGGGTGACATTGGCAAGGTGAACCATTTTTTACAATGTGGGTGGGCATTGGGCAACCTATTAGTCAAGGAACTTCTTCGTATTATATTTTGTATTGTTTGTGTATTAGTAGGTACTTCACTGTATGTGCAGCTTAGTTGCATTTGCGTTTTATGGTGGTTTTATGCTAGTAATGATGTCGCTTAGTCCTAAGTCTAATGGGTAACACTAATTTAATCTAATCTAATCTAATCTATGCTGCAAAGATATATATCATTTAAGATTTATATTAAATGCATTCCCACAAGCAGACATGTATAATTTCGCGCTAACACATGCCACATGTGGACCTACAATATAAAAACCCAATCTCAAATGAACATAAGCTCTGTAACTCTTGCCGTCCTTCCCTGAAACAGGGGTGACATTGGCAAAGTGAACCATTTTTTACACTTCTGACTCGTAAATGAAAGGTTGTGGTTTCGAATCCCGGCGGAGCACAAAAAATAGATACCATTTATATTTTCAAATACTCTCTTCGCTGGGTGAAAAATTCATATTCGAAGACCGGTCACCAGCCTTACAGCAACTGGGCCTTGCTTTAAGTAGGTATTGGCGCATTGTAGCGATGACCAAGCTCGTAAACACCTCTGCGGCACTACAACATAAGTATCATAGACCTATAGAGTCTGTGAAATATAGGGAGTCTTCCACACAGGATTTTCTTTTTTGTCTTCAACTTATTCAAATTGTGTCGCATTCGATACCCTTGCTTTGTGTGGCGTGGTTGCTCTGACGTATGGTGGCTCTCTTGTCCACTTTGCTAGCTGGTGTTTATTGTCCATTATAATGAGGAGCAGGCTGCGCCGTGTGTGAGGACGGCATTCCACCGCCATACTGAAGACACGGGGACAGGAAAGTCCAAGCGAGAGTGACCAGAACAGGTGACCTACTCGCAACGTCTGCGTGCCTGATACTCGCAAAGCCATAGCTCATCTTCTTCTCGCAAAGCCATAGCTCATCTTCTTCTCACAAAGCCATAGATCGTCTTTTTCTCGGGGAGTTTGCCTCATTCTTGAGGATTGTGATCCCCTGGTTGCTGGGGCGTGCATCCCATACAGGCACATTTTTCCTAATGGATAGGCAATAATCTAATCTAATCTAATCTAAGTTGCAAGGATATGTTACATTGGAGATTCACATTACATGCATTCTCACAACCAGACACGTACAAGTTCGCGCTTGCACATGCCACATGTGAACCTACAACATAAAAACCAAATCTCAAATGGACATACACCCTGCAACTCTTGCCGTCCTTCCCTGAGACAGGGGTGGCAAAGTGAACCATTTTTACAGCATGGGTGGTCAGCCGCATACCAACCTATAAGTCAAGGAACACACACACACGACAAATTACATTTTATACATCATTAAATAATAATATCCAAATACAAAATATCCATTTACAAACAAAAACAAATTCCAATTTAATAAACCCTAGCCGCCAACATTACAGATCAACCGCCATTTCTTTCTGTCCTTACATACTTCTTTCATTTCCTCCAGAGTCATAACCTTCTTCATACAAGCTCTTCTTTTATTATGACTCTGGATATTCCATTCATTCGCAATTTCGGATATTTGGTCCATCCATACCTTTCTCGGTCTTCCTCTACCACGACATCCATCTTTTCTACCAACATATACTTTCAATAATAATAATATCAATAATTCAATAATAATAATAATATTAGGATGATTTATTTGGTGAGCGCTGTTTTTGTGTGTATCACACCTCAAGAGCCCTCTGCAAGCTTGGTCGTCGCTGTAGAAAACGCCAATTTTCAAGCAAGACCCAGTTGCTGTAAGGTTAGATGGACCTTTAGTGACCGGTCTTTGGTGAATTATTTGGTGGTTTATGAATTTTTCATCCAGCGAATAGCATATTTGAAGATATAAACGGTATATTTTTTGTGCTCCGGTGATAAATGGTGATTGTCAAGTATTGTCAAATTGTGAACTAAATTGTGCAAAATAAATTCTGTAAAAATAAATTATTGCATTTTAATTAAAAAAAGAACCCAGCAAAAACGTTACAAAGTCAATGCTTCAAACTTAATCCATCGTTTATTGAACAAATATTTTTTCTATTATTTTGTCGAGTATATAAGTATTACTAATTGTTGTTTTTCTATTTTTCCAGGATGCATCCATCAGTCGCCACCTCAGTGTCAGCTCATCTGTCTGACGTCATGGCCGCCATTAAAAAACACGACTGTTCTGAATTCAAATGCAAGAGGACGTAACCAAAAATCTCATCCTTTAATATTAATTAATAATCACCACGAAGCAATAACACAATAAAAAATACTCCATTCTTATCCTTAAAAGAAATAAAAACCGAAAGTATACTTTATTCTTGAATTAATCGAACAACATTTTAAACGTCGATTCATTTTTCAAACTTTAGTGCTGCCAGTACTTAAATCAAATATAGTACTGCCATCAGTAAAAAATATTTTCCCAATTTATAAATACCTACCTTTTTCATTTACCTACCGGCCGTAATTTTGTTTCAGAATATGATTAAATTTTGTATAAAACATGTCTTTCAACTTTCTGCATTGCAATGCAATTTTATTTAATTGTTATTTTAGTTGGGTAAATTAATTAATTCATTTTTTTTAGATTTGTAGGTAGGTAGGTGTCTTTGAAAATATTGTTTTCGTTCTATTATTTTTCACAAAATATATTTTAATTTATCTTCTTTCATATGGAAGCCATGATGTAAAATAATTATTTATTTTAATTTTAAGAGATATATTTTAATATATTGTAGCTTACCTTAATTGGGACGAATGTTTTATGATTTTAACTTAGAAGAATGTTTTGGTTTGGCATTTTATCTATTAATTTTATTTGAATTATGAATTAAAGTTTCTCATATTATCTATTCTCTGTAGTCTATAAAAAAAAACTTATTTAACGGGGAAAAAGTATTTCAAAAAAATTTTTACAAACGAGTTTTCCCAAAGGTTTTTTTTTAGAAATGCATATTTTTTGCAGATTTCTGCAAAAATAGAGAAATTTTTCCCTATTATATTGCAATTTAAAAAAAATCCTTTTATTTCGGTTTAATTTGAAATGAATCAATACTTCAAAAATTACAATAAAAATAAATTCTATTTTAATTATATTATCTAGGTTTTTTGCAGTAACTTCGTGAAAGTTCATCTTTACAATTTTTAAAAAATAATAAAAAAACTTAGTTTTAATTCATTTTGTGAGTATATTTTTGTAATGCACTACTAGTTTCGGCAGTGCAATATCTGCCATCGATTTTAATTATTTGCATCAGAATTTGAGTAAATGAGCTTTTATGTATTTTTTTACTTTATCGCTTTTTTAGAACTGCATACTTTATTTTATTTGGCCATAGAGATGTATAATCTTTCTAAACTTATTTTATTTTTAATATTTATCAAAGTTAATTATACAATTTATTTATTTTTCAATATAATTATGATTTATTTGGTGACCGCTGATTTTTGTGTGAATCATACCTCAAGAGCCCTCTACGAACTAGGTCGTAGCTATGGAAAGCGCTGATTACTCAAGCAAGACCCAGTTGCAGTAAGCCTGGATGGACCTTTGGTGACTGGTGAAAAAAACACTGAAAAAAAAAAAAAATTGCAGAAGAAAAAAAAACAGTGGGAATACAACTTTACAGAAAACATTTATATTTATTTATTAATGTAAAAATTAACCATAGATACCATAACACCATGAAAACTCCTTTTTTTGTTAAAAAATATACCTTTATGATAATGCTAAGTATTTGTAAATATTTATTTTGATTAATAATGAAATGTTAAGTTTTTATACGTTTGTTAATAATAAATATAAACTATCGAGAAGAATGGTTTTTATTTTATTTTGCCACTCCTATCGAAAAGCGGCAATTTTTAATAATAATATTCAGGCCACTACCACTATTACTACTACAGATCTCTATTGACTGCGCTCCCCGTAACGCTCCAACCACGAAGGCGCCTGCTGCTGTCTTCACTTGATCGGTCCATCGTGTGGGGATCTTCTTCTTCTTCTCTTCCCCTTCAAGCCACCAATCATATCGACCGTTAAAAGGCAGTAGGGCATAAGCGACATAAACTAAATTGTTCAGGAGAGCAGCTTAAAGTTTGAGATTGCAGAAAAATGGCAAAACTTTTTTATTTTTTATCATATTGTTAAAATCAAAACAGCTCTAAAATTACAAAAATTAAGGCATTTATTGGCATTCCTATTAATGTGGTTTTACGATTTTTTTTATGTCACAAGTGCCTTTAGGATAAAAAAGGTCAAAATATTGTCAGTTACACCAAAACTATACTTTGGAAACGCAGTTGTTTGCTTGGGCATAAACAACACAAAAATCATCGTACAGCTATGGGAGTTTTAGGAGGAAAATTTTAAGTAGGATAGCATTCATAACTAATTTTTGGCCAAAATATCGCTTAAATTGCCCTACTACCTTTTAACCGTCGATAAGCAGATAAGAAGGGAGCAGAGCTCTAAAGAAATTACACACGGTGGTAACAAAACGTAAGCAAGATGAAGGAAAAAAGAAAAAAAAAAAAGGAAGCCAGAAGAGAGAAACTGTGGACCATGGTCTAAGCCCAGAAGAGCAAAACTAGACATAAGATCTATAGGTACTGTGGATTTCCTTCATGAAAACATTTCAGGTTATCAAAAGAATAAGGAAGTAAGGGGCCGTCCATAAATTACGTCATCGATTTTGGCCGATTTTTGACCCCCCCCCCCTTACAATCATCCTATAGTCATTATCTAATGACCCTCCCTCCCCTCTTGCTGTAATAATGGTAAGCTGTAATAAAGCTAATTAATTAATATTGTTATATTACTTACATAATATTTTGTATATTTTGTAGAAATTGATATTTACAAGAACGACGTCACTTTTGCTACTCGAACATCATTTGCCATCATCCGCAGACCAGACTCCCCCCCCCCCCTTAATGCGAATGACGTAATATATGGACACTGGACAGCCCCTAAGTAGGTACCTACATCATTACCCCCAAATAAAAAACATTGCGTTAACAGTTAGTAAGCCGTAGGTAATAGGAAAATGGAATATACAACTGCACCCCTTGTAAGCTTTTTTTAAAAGAAATCCTGTGCGGGACACTCGCTAGATTTCAGAGACTGTAGGGGTCTATGACACTTTTTGTAGTGTTGCAGAGGTGCTTACGAGCTTGGTCATCACTACAAAGCGCCAATACTCAAGTAAGACCCAGTTGCTGAAAGTCTGGATGAACCTTCTGGTGACCGGTCTTTGGTAAAGGAATATGAATTTTTCACCCAGCGAAGAGCGTATTTGAAAATATGAATGGTATATTTTTTTGTGCTCTGCCGGGATTCGAACCCACAACCTTCCATTCTCGAGCCAGAAGTCTTAACCACTAAACTACGGATCGGTCAAATATTTAGTTTTCATGCACGTTTTTTTCTATTTACATGATGGAAAGCTCTCCTAGGTGCGGTGCATGCCAACTATGAAAATAGTAAGGCATGTGTTCGTATTGATGGTGAGTATAGCGAGTGGTTTGAAGTTTATAAGGGTGTGAGGCAAGGATGTGTGATGAGTCCATGGCTATTTAACATAGTCATGGACAAGTGTGTCAGAGATGCTAGACTTAATGATTGTGGATTGATGATAGGAGAGAGCAAAGTGAGTGTTCTACTGTATGCAGATGATGCAGTTCTTGTATCTGATTCAGCAGTGGAATTGCAAACAATGCTCTCTAGATTGAATGAAGCTTTGTTAGGTAACCATCTGAAGTTGAATGGAAGTAAGACGAAAGTATTGAGTTTTGAAAGAGATGATGAAAGTATGAATTATGAATTTAAAATTAATGGAATGAATGTTGATGTCGTAAATGAGTTTGTATACCTGGGAAGTAAGTTTGAAAAAGATGGAAGAATGACCGGTGAATTTGAAAGAAGAGTAATGAAGGGCAGGTGTGTACTGGGTGCCACAGCTTGTATCGCCAAAAATCAAAACATATCTAAAAATGCTCGATTGGCGGTACGCAGTGGCATACTTTTACCCACCTTGATGTATGGAAGCGAGGCCTGGACGGTGAATGAAAGTGAAATTAGTAAAGTCCATACTGTTGAAATGGACTTTCTAAGAAGTATGATTGGGAAAAAACGGAGTGACAGGGTGAGGAATGATTTTGTAAGAGAAGAATGTGGTGCAAGAGAAAGTGTGAAAGTGAAGATTAAAAGAAGTTTGTTAAGATGGTTTGGGCATATGGAGAGAATGAATGAGGAAAGACTGACGAAGAAAGTATATGTTGGTAGAATAGATGGATGTCGTGGTAGAGGAAGACCGAGAAAGGTATGGATGGACCAAATATCCGAAATTGCGAATGAATGGAATATCCAGAGTCATAATAAAAGAAGAGCCTGTATGAAGAAAATTATGACTCTGGAGGAAATGAAAGAAGTATGTAAGGACAGAAAGAAATGGCGGTTGATCTGTAATGTTGGCGGCTAGGGTTTATTAAATTGGAATTTGTTTTTATTTGTAAATGGATATTTTGTATTTGGATATTATTATTTAGTGATGTATAAAATGTAATTTGTCGTGTGTGTGTGTTCCTTGACTTATAGGTTGGTATGCGGCTGACCACCCATGCTGTAAAAATGGTTCACTTTGCCAATGTCACCCCTGTCTCAGGGAAGGACGGCAAGAGTTGCAGGGTGTATGTCCATTTGAGATTTGGTTTTTATGTTGTAGGTTCACATGAGGCATGCGCAAGCGCGAACTTGTACGTGTCTGGTTGTGAGAATGCATGTAATGTGAATCTCCAATGTAACATATCTTTGCAACTTAGATTAGATTAGATTAGATTAGAAAGTACCTATGTACTTCTTAAGTAGGTACGTAGAAAGAGTCTTTTTTGCAGGAATAATCTATTCCATTACTTATAGGTTGTTATGCGGTTATAGGTTATAGGTTCCTTGACTTATAGGTTGTTATGCGGCTGACCACCCATACTCTAAAAAATGGTTCACTTTGCCAATGTCACCCCTGTTTCAGGGAAGGACGGCAAGAGTTGCAAGGCTTATGTTCATTTGAGATTGGGTTTTCATATTGTAGGTCCACATGCGGCATGTGTTAGCGCGAAATTATACATATCTGCTTGTGGGAATGCATTTAATATAAATCTTAAATGATATATATCTTTGAAGCTTAGATTAGATTAGATTAGATTAAATCTATTATCTAGGTTGTAAATACGTACTTATATAAGTATTGACATTTAAGGCTCATATTTGATGAATGCCCACAAGCAGCCACTCATAAGTTCGAGCTTACACATGATGCATGTGTACATACAAAATCAACCAAGCCTCACATAAACATAAACATAAACTTTGCAACTCCTACCGCCTTTCCTTGGAAAGAGGTGGCATTGGAAAAAGCGAACCAACTTTTTACAGATTGGAAGGTCAGCTTAATAGTCAATGAACAAAATGGAAAATATTCGCAAAACTACATGCAAGAAAAGAGAATAGAAAAAAATGACCTTTTCTAAGTGAAACTCTTGCCGACTTTCCCTGAAGCTGGAGTGGCATTCGCAAAAGTGAACCAAGTTTTTACAGCATGGGGAGTCAGCCTCAAAACTAACCTCATGCCGACCTATTGGTCAAGGACAGTATGCATATGAATTTTGTAAAAAGCACATATGAGAGACATCTATCGGCTTTTACTCAAAGCTTTATTGTGTGCAGCAATACTATCATGTAACTTTCGTCATGAAAGAAAAAGTTTCTACAATTTTACAACGTCGCGCTATATTTTAAATTATGCACAGAATACATTGGGCACAAATTTCGAATACACTATACAAGAAAATGGCGGCGTCACACAACCGGGTTGCTATGGAAAAAACAAACAAATATTTTAAACCCTGTTTATTTTTTTAGGCTTCTCATAAAAATGAACTTTCACTCTCATAAAAACGCAACTAAGCTACACATATAATGTAACTTCTTGCCTACGTTATCTCCGAAGGGGTCGCATGTGGCGATTCAGGACCTATTTGTTTTTACGGGTAAGAGGGCCGGCCTCACACCAACTACTTTCAGTTTTCAGCTCCAGGGGGGCTGGTTCTCATTTGTGAAGACTGAGTACCTACACCTCGTCGATATTTATTTTTGGTTTTGAAACGGGAAATCATTTCTGGCACCCTCGGTGGGGATCGATCCCTTGCCCTCGGTATGAAATGCAAGCATTCTACCAACTGAGCTATCGACCGGACTTTTACGAGATTAGTCGTCGCTACAAAGCGTAAAGCTCCAGTTGGTGTGAGGCTGGATGGGCCTTTTGATGATTTGACCGGTCCGTAGTCCAGTGGTAACACTTTGGACTCTTAAATGGAAGGTTGTGTGTTCGAATATCGGCGGAGCACAAAATATACACCATTTATATTTTCAAATTTGCTCTTCGCTCGGTTGAAAAATTTATAAACCTTTACCAACGACCGGTCATCAAAAGGTCCATCCAGCCTTACAGCAACTGGGTCTTGCTTGAGAATTGGCACTTTCTACAGCGACGACCAAGCTCGCAAAAACAAACAAACACAAAACAGCGCTCATCAAATAAATCATCCTAATATTAATATTATTATTATTAGTATTATTGCCTACCCATTAGGCGCATGTGCCTCTATGGGATTATTATTATGCTGTATGGGACTGGAAAAGAGGGTGCTGGACAGACAGCGCTTGCAATGGTTGATCAAGGAGACCAAGACTCGTACAGAATTGACGTGCTAATGATGGTGATGACGCAATAGAATTTCTCATATTGTTTAGTAAAAATTTCGCAACGGCAGTTATGTCACACACATTTACAATGTCGAAAAGTAAACAGAGGTGGAAGAGCGCAAACAATGAAATCACGAAATCCAAGTCGTTTTGGTGACAATCGACAAGTTTACAAACAAGAATGGTAGGAAGTACTAGAATACAAGCGTTTGCAGAGAAAATGACGATGCATTGTTTACCTACATGAGTGCGGAAGCAAAGAAATGGTGAACGTTGGTACGACGAACACATTAAATAGTTAGACAGGTAGCTGGCACACTTGGAGAATAGCTGCTGTACCACCTTGTAGCATTGATAATTACCATGGATGCATGTTTCGTCATGCATTTCATCGTCGAAGAGAACTGCAGGCAGAGGATGGCTGAACACAGCAGCTGATAGCCAGGAATGGAGAGGATTTAAGGAGGCCTACGTCCAGGAGTGGACTGAGAAAGGCTGAGGAAGAAGAAGAAGGTTCTAGGTTGTTATGAGGCGGATCACCGGTCCGCAGCCTAGTGGTTAACACTTCTGACTCGTAAATGGAAGGTTGTTGGCTCAATCCCGACGGAGCACAAAAATATACCATTTATATTTTTAAATACGCTCTTCGCTGGGTGAAATATTCATATACCTTTAACAAAGACCGGTTACTAAAGGTCCATCCAGCCTTACAGCAACTGGGTCTTGCTTGAGTATTGGCGTTTTGTAGCGACGATCAAGCCCGTAAAACAACACCTCTGCGGCACTACAACAAGTGTCATAGGCCCCTAGAGTCTTTGAAATGTCTCACGCACAGGTTTTCTTTAAAAATAAAAATGTCACGACAAAGTGCCACCGCTGCCTGTCCAACGCCTTCCTCCTCCAGTCCCATACTCCTGCCACCTTAGTCTGGGTCTATCTTGTCTTCCCCCTGTCCTGCACCACTTTGGGTTCGTCATCAGTCATCACAACCATCTACTCCAGGCTCCGATGATTCAATCACTGCATGTGACCCAACCACATCAACGTCTTGTTGCAGCTCGTATAGTTCAGAGTTTAAAGAGAGTCAAATGAAATCTCTACAAAATATACCTACCCACAGATTTTGACTCATTCATTTATGAGCCCTGTTTGTGCGAATCACACCTGAAGATCCCCCTGCACGCTTGGTCATCGCTATTCAACGCCAATCTCTCCAAACAGACTCACTTGACAGACTGCATGGGCCTTGGTGATAGCTCTTGGGTATACGAAGATAAGCTTTTCATATATTTTTTGTACTTACTTTACTTTGCGTATGGCCGGCAAGCACAGCAAATCACTTGGCCGTTGGGCCGCGTCAGAGGCGAAGATCCAAGCCCTCCATCCACTTCACTGCTCCTGGCGTGGCCTCGTGGAGGTCCTTCAGGCCAAGAGGGTGTCTTCTGATGGGGCACTCCTTCACTATGTGCCGGACAGTCTGGTTCTCCGCCCCACAGTCACATCCTGGAGATGGAGCTAATCCCCATCTATGGAGCAAGAAGTTGCAACGGCCTTGCTCGGTTCGGATCCTATTCAAGGTCGTCCACAGTCCTCTCGCAAGATTAAACCCTGGGACCTCTTGGTGTGGCAGAATGATCAGCTCGTGGTTTTTAAAGCCTTTCTCCTCCCATATGGACTTCCATTGCAGTGTAACATCCCTACTCCGATCATCAATTGTCCAGATGGGGTTTCTGGACTTGAGTCGCTTGTTTGGGTGCTGGAAGATGTCCTTGAAAGCAGGGAGCAGCGGGTCACTTCTCACTCTGTCGACCAGTTTTATGGATGCTAGGGATCTACGCAGGGTTGGGGGGGCGATGTTGGACGGGACCGAGAGCCACTGGACGGGTGTAGACCTTACGGTTCCTGAGATGGAGCGCATGGTTTTGTTCAGCTCCACATCCAGCTTGTTACAGTGATCGCTACGAGCCCAGACGGGAGCGCAGTACTCCGCCGCACTGTACACCAGAGCCATAGCTGAAGTTCTCAGTGTCCTTGCGTCACTTCCCCATGTAGTGCTTGCCAGTTTGGATTATGTTATTGCGGGTTATTTTTTTTATTTTTTCTGCGGGATATTTTTTGTGCTCTACTGTGGGTCGAATAGTGCTACCCTCCGATTCTGAGTCCAAAGCGATAACCACTTTACCACGGACCGGTCAGTCTTGTCAAAACATTAAAAAGAGGTTTAATTTTGAGAATTGGATTTAAAAATGCTCCAGAGCTTGCGACTGTTATCCAATCATCGCAGTTTATGTTATCTTGATTATGTTGTTTCAATAAATTATAAGTTGGTTTAAGAAAAAAGATTAGATTCTGCAGTGGCACTCACCATCCTTAGTGGAAAGGTGACAGAGGAGTGACAGTAACATTAACAATGTACTTGCTTTACAAATTTTCACTGCAAGCTCGCAAAAGAAGATTTTTTCTGGATATTTATTTCACAAGGTTTTTTTGGCACACACACACACACACACTATTGCTTTGTCATTTGCTCACTATTTCGGTAAGTAATTAAACTACATGTACAGGTGAGATTATATTTTAACATTTAGGCGAGACAAAGTACCACACATTGCGCATGTCGGTGGTTTACTTATCTTTTTACGAATTACTAAATAGACTCTTGTAATGTAAGAATGAAAGCAGAAAATTCACTGAGGCTCAAAATGCCATGAAATCGTTTACATTGTGAAGAACATATCATGTTATTGAATTAAAGATTAAATTGCCTTGTTCAGTTTCACTTGGAAAAGGCCATTTTATTCTATTCACTTTTCTTACGAATAGTCTTACGCATATTTTCCTACTTGTTCTTTGACTATTAGGCAGGTATGATGAGGTTGACCTCCCATGCTGTAAAAAGTTGGTTGGCTTTTTCCAATGCCACCTTTTATTAAGAAAAGGCGGTAGTAACAACATCGTTAAACCACATTAATAGGAATGCCAATAAATTATTTTATTTTTTAAATTTTAGAGCTGTTTTGATTTTAACGATATCTAAATCTAAATCAAAGCTGCCAAGAAATGTATCATTTGAGATTCAAATTCAGTGCATTCCCACAAGCAGACACGCATAACTTCGCAGTCACACATGCCGCATGTGGACCTACAGTATAAAAAACCCAATCTCAAATAAACATAAGCCCTGCAACTCTTGCCGATCTTCCCTGAAACAGGAGTGACATTGGCAAAGTAAACCATTTTTTACAGTATGGGTGGTCAGCCTCATACCAACCTATAAGTCAAGGAATATATGATATGATAAGAAAAAAACAATGCCATTTTTCTGCAATCTCAAACTTTAAACTGCTCTCCTGAACAATTTAGTTTATGTTGCTTATGCTCTATTACCTTTTAGCCTTCGATATGTATCTGTGTTACTTATTTTTATTTGGTTAGAACTTCCTCATGAAAGTTTAGTGAGTATGGCACGACTGGACATCTAGACAAAGTGCGGAAACTAAGACTAACGTAAGGAAAAGAGCTATTGTTAGAATATCGTCATCAAACTTAATATGGCATTTTTATTAACAATCAACAATGTTATAAAACCATCATAATCAATTGTTTTCGTTGTATCAAAAATACTCAAGTAATTATAACTGGAGGAGATGAAAGAAGTATGTAAGGATAGAAGAAAATGGCGGTTAATCTGTGATGTTGGCGGCTGGGGTTTGTTGAAGTTAAAAAAAAAATGGTTTTATGATTTAGTTTTTTATGTCCATGTATATATTGCTATTTATTGATTTAAAAAAAAATGTAATTTGTCATGTATGTTCCTTGACTTATAGGTTGTTATGCGGCTGACCACCCATACTGTAAAAAAAAATTGGTTCAATTTGCCAATGTCACCCCTGTTTCAGGGAAGGACGGCAAGAGTTGCAAGGCTTATGTTCATTTGAGATTGGGTTTTTATATTGTAGGTCCACATGCGGCATGTGTTAGCGCGAAATTATACATATCTGCTTGTGGGAATGCATTTATTATAAATCTTAATTGATATATATCTTTGCAGCTTAGATTTTAGATTAGATTAGATTATAACTGAGTCGAACAAAAGTGTAAGAAAGCTTTCTCATGGTTTTCCGGCGATCCATAGACAAACCGGGCCATAGACATGCCGTGTAAAAAGGGAGTAAGGCTTTTCAAATTCAAAATGGTCGCTAATCGTGATTATGAGACCAAGTACCCACACAGTTTTAATGAAATTCGGCAAAAGTTGTAGGGCTAGTTTCATTTCAGGTTTGAGTTGAATTTTTGAATCACACATGTGGCATGCAAACGTCTCCAGAGTCATAATAAAAGGAGTCTGCATGAAGAAGGTTATTTATTTTTATTTATTTATTTGAGAAAACTACAGCTTTATAAAAGTGATTACAATGGTGTTCTTAAAATTAATATAAGCCAAAATTGTTTCTTCTATTTAAAATTATAGAGATAGAATAATAATTTGATCAGTATGCTGAGCTTGTATTGACATATCATAGAAAATTGAGAAGACAAGAAAATAAAAAATAAAAGGAGAGCAAAACAAAAAGCAAAAAACAAAAAAGCAAAAAAGACACAAGTTGTCAAGCAACAAAAAAGAAAAAAAAAAGAAACAAGGTGTAAGAAAAGAAATTAAAAGTAAAAGTAAAGTGGAAAGGAATGAGGAAAAGGAGGGATTATTACGTAAGTGAAGGAGCTTGATTGAGGGAGTTAGGGGACAGAGTTGAAAAATATCTCAATTTATTGCGAAAGGTTGTTAATGAGTCATGGAAAATATCTAAATTTTTGAAAAAATTTTTTTATGACTCTGGAGGAAATGAAACAAGTGTGTAAATACAGAAAGAAATGGCGGTTGATCTGTGATGTTGGCGGCTAGGGTTTTTTAAATAAGTTTTTATTTATTTATTAAATAAGATGATTTGTTAGATTTTTTATGTCCATACATATTATAATTTGTTGATTTTAAAAATGTAATTTGTCGTGTATGTTCCTTGACTTATAGGTTGGTATGCGGCTGACCACCCATGCTGTAGAAAATGGTTCACTTTGCCAACGTCACCCCTGTTTCAGGGAAGGTCGGCAAGAGTTGCACGGTGTATGTCCATGCGAGATTTGGGTTTTTATATAATTATATTGGAATGGAATGGAATGGAATTTACAGAGTGGAAACAAGAGAAGAGCATGCATGAAAAGAGTGATGAAATTAGATGAGATGAAAGAAGTATGCAAGGACAGAGTCAAGTGGAGGCACTTGTGTGGAGGTACTGGCCAGCCCTAGAGGAAAGGCGGCAGGATACAAGACATATTGTAGGACCACATGCGGCATGTTTAAGCGCGAACTTGTGCATGTCGTACTGTGAAAGTGCATGTAATGTGAATCTTTAATGTTATGTACATATATTTTGCAACTTAGATTAGATAAGATTAGATGTTTAATGTTTATTTTCATATATGTAGTACATTCATATATGTAGTACATTCTTACTTTACTTATTAAGATTATTGGTTGGTGTGAGCGAGCCACCCATATTTAAAAATTAGCACACCTTTAGTTCAGGGAAGGGTAGTAAAAGCAGTCGGGTGTTTGTTCATCGGAGGCTTGGGTTTTTATTTTATTTTTACAGATGCTAGATCTGTAGCGCAAACTTGCATGTATCTGATTGTGGGCATGCAATAAATATGAATCTTTGATTTGCTGTAAGAATGTACAAATACATTATTTATACGTAAGTAAATACATTTAACAATTATCGAATATCCCGATACGACATTTTTATAAGGTTTGAGAAGTGACAACGCGTTGACATTATTTCTGAAAAAAATAAAAATAGACCCCTCCCCTCTTATTTCATTTCTAACGCAACTAAACAGAGTAACTTCTTGTCGCGTTCTCTTCAAAGGTATCGCATGTAGCGATTGGAACCTATTTATTTTTAGAGGCAAGGGGGCTGGCCTTACGCCAACCACTCCAGTTGAAGCGAGGGTTTCTCAGCTTCCGAGGAGGCTGGTTCTCCTTTCTTGTTAACTCTGAGGGAACCTTGTCAGTATTTGAACACCGAAATTTTCTGACACCCTCGGTAGGATTGCAACTCGAGCTCTTGGCATGGAATGCAAACACTTTACCAAAAGAGCTGTAGATTTGACTGAGGTAGGTACTTTAAAAATGTACGATAGGCAATTCGAAAAATTATTAAATTAAAATGTCATGTATACTTACCTTTGATTCCAATATGGCGCTCCTCAAGCAAGAAAGGCGGCTTATTTAGTTATGGCGAAACACACTCGCTTTTGTTGACATCTTCCTAGTAAAGCATACTCACGCCTCTCGTTCTTGGCAGCTTCATTTCAATTTTTATTTAACATATTTTTACCCAAATGTTCAAAAACCGGTCCGTATACCTAGTCCAGTGGTAACACTTCAGACTTGTAAATGAAAGGTTGTGCGTTCGAATCCCAGCGAAGCACAAAAAATATACCATTTATATTTTCAAATTTTCTCTTGGCTAGGTTGAAAAATTCATAAACCTTTACCAAAGACCGGTCACCAGAAGGTTCATCCAGACTTTCAGCAACTGGGTTTTGTTTGAGTATTGGCGCTTTGTAGTGATGACCAAGCTCGTTAGCACCTCTGCAACACTACAAAAAGTGTCATAGACCCCTACAGTCTCTGAAATCTAGGGAGTCTCCCGCACAGGATTAAAAAAAAAAAAAAAACCACTCTGCACAAATTTAATGTGTTGATGAAACTGTGGAGCTCATCACAGTCTCATCAACATCATATACATACTTCATTTCACATATTTTTGTGCTCCACCGGGATTCGAACCCACATCCTTCCATTTACGAGTCAGAAGTGTTAACCACTTAACTACGGACCGGACAACCATCCCTTTTGGAAGCAGGGACGCCCACACCCATCTGAAATGGTTTGTGTAAGGCCGACCCCTTACTTTCACAAAAAAAAAGTTCCACACGACACATGCTACCCCTTTGGTAGCAACGCAGTAAGAAAATGCACTGAATGTGCAACTTAGATCATAAATTAAAGTAATTCATTATTAACGTTGTTTTTTTTTATACATTCTCTGCCACGATAGAGCGACCGAGTTGCCGTCGAAGTGCATGCATTGTTGACTCTTAAACGCATTCGATTGTCTTACGAAGATATAAGTAAAGCGAGTGACTCATTGTTTGAAGCATTCTACCTCAGACCATTCGGGCAGTCGCCGCTTGCCGATAACCACACAAAAGGAGAGCCGATATAACAAGATAACACTCAAAATTACAATGGAAACCTATCCCAACTCACATAAATGTAAAAGCAGCTTCTAGACTTCCAGAAAATACGTCTAGCCACTTTATTTCTCTGCAAATCCATTGAAAATATTTCAGTTTACATTTTGGCTTCGTAACGGACAGACTTGCGATCCAAAATTGATTTAAAAATAGTGTTTTTGTTTTGTGAATCAAAATGGCCGTCAGCAATTTGAATCTGTCATTTTTCGTTGTTATTACGTTGATTTGTGAAGTGTTCACGTATGCGCAGCATCCCGGAGCGTACTCGTCTCCACACTACGCCAAAAAATCTGCATTGTATTCACACCAATACGACCAGCCGAGTCCTTACAACGAACCGGAATACCAAAAGATTTCTCAGCAAGAATTACAAAATCAAAATGTCCGGCAGCCAAACGCGGAGCGCTCCAAGCACCACGAGATGAACATTCCAGATTTGAAAAAATTTGAAACGCATTCGAAAAAGTATGAAAGTGTTGCCAACTTTAAAACAAAAACGCGGGATACTTTGACAGATCAGTATCAAAATGGAGAAATTGGTAATAATGATTTGGTTGGGAATTCAGTGAATGAGAGTCAGAGTGGTCGCTCGGCCGGGTTGATGGAGACCGCTGGTAACTTCTTGAATGGCAGAGGAGGACAGATGCTGGCTGATATTGCCAGAGAGCTGATCTCAAGGTCCACCGGGGCTTCCAGTCAGGTGGGTCCCAGCGTAGTGAGGGAGGTTGGTAACACTTATGCACTGTATATATACGGCAACACTTGCACACATTTCAAAAACTTTTGTTTTCTTCTTCTCTTACACCTATTTTTAAGTAACGATGTCTGCACACGAATTCACATAGACAAAATTGTGTCGTCACCCGGCCAGATTGCTAGGGAAAAGGCACAACACATTTTGTTATTTAGTTGGTATGAGGCTGACAACCCATACTGTAAAAAATGGTTCACTTTGCCAATGTCCCCCCTGTGTCAGGGAAGGTCGGCAAAAGTTGTAGGGCTTATGTTCATTTGAGGTTTTGGATTTTATTTGTAAGTAGAGGAAGTGATGCAAATTTGGAATACCAGTTTTAAAAAAAAACACAATTTTATTAACTTATAAGTACAAGAGATTAAAAAGCACGCAAACTGTTAAAAAAACATATTTATTTTTACTAAAAATATATTCACTAGTGAAATTAAATTGTAACATCTTCAAATTTTGGTTTAACCAGAAAATGAAAAAAAGGGCTGGCTTAGGCAAGGTGAATATAATTTGGAATAGGGGTATTCCGAATTATATTCACCTTGCCCAGTATGGATTGTTTCTATCTGTTTACAAGATTCCCATACGTAACAACCCGACTCGTAACCAGCACATACATTATGCACCCATGCTTCACAACTAAGGCACTGGACCCATTCTTCTCCTCTTCTGTCTTTCCAAATTAGCTTCACCTAAAGTATTCCAAATTAACAACATGGGCGTTATAACCAAAAATCACCAAACCAAAAAAATTCAATCTAAATAGCACAGAACTATACATCATTACACCTTGCTAATACCTTAATGATCAGAAAAATACCAAAACAAATTGATTTGTATTGAAATTTACAGTGATTACACTGGATTAAACCACTTACCTAAAAATGTTTACCGACGACAGTTTTTCATTGCTGACAGTCAAAGCAAAACTACCAACATGGCGGATCGGTCCTCAACATCGTGCACTCTCTGTGCCATAGACAACTTGTTTCTTGCGTTATTTCATAGATATCGCACCTAGTTATTTTTTAACTGAGGTATTCCAAATTACCATCAGTATTCCAAATTACCATCCTTTCCTCTACACATTCAGCATTTGTAAGCGCAAACTACACGTGTTTGTTTGTGGGCATGCATCTGAGAGCTTTAAATGAATATATTCTTTCACTTAGATTACAGATTATAGTCGCTAAGTACGGTAATACTGTCATTTTTCCTAGAGAAAAGTTGTGGGTTCAAAAATGTTATGAGTCCACAACGGATGGACAATTTTTTATGTTAGGTATTGGTATACAGTAATTTTATTTTCGACTGAAAATTCTAGTTTTCTAGCTTTTTTCAGGATGAGCAATCTCATCCTTGCTAGTGATCGTATCAGTCGATAGCAAGCGATACAACATGGCCACACGTAAACAGCTGATGGAATGAGTTCTCCGTACGAATTGTGACGAAAACATTTGACTGCCAGATCAGCTGTTGAGCTTTTATCATTTATGATGATAATAATAATATTACAGGTAACTAGAGACCTTAGCAACCAATAAAAAAATATTACAGAAAAAATTATCATTTTTACCTAACTCGGCCGTGTGTCATCGTAGCTTTTTTTTTTCTTTGTTTGATCCGAAAAAGGTTTTTTTCAGAAAAATTTGCATTTGACATTGCCAACCATCCCTGAAACAGGGGTTACATTAGCAAAAAAGAACCAAGTTTGTACAGCATCAGCCTCACACCAAGCTACTTCAAGGACAGGCCCGGATTAAGGGCGGTTCGAGTGGTGCAACCGAACTAGGGCCAAAAAAGCTCGTATATATTTTTTCAGTACCCAGGTCTTTGAGACCAAGGGGCCCGGATTACAAACTTAATAGAAATTAAGAATAATTTACAGGGAGGGCGGAGGGGGGGGGGGGGGGGGCATAAAAAGGGCGCCGAGCTTTCCTTTGCACCAGGGCCCCCAGAGGGGTTAATCCGGGCCTTTTCAAGGATATTCAAAATATTGTTATGATTTTAGTTGGGTTTTTTTAATTAAACTTCAATTTATTTTACACAATGTCGGTTTACAATGTACTGATTTCTAGCTCTTGGTTTATCAACTTCACGGCTCAGTGTTTGAATCGACACTGGTCTCTCACACAATTGCGGTCCAAATCTATATCGTCTAAACGGACGCCTCTCGCATATTCCGGACCCTTTTACAGTGAACCACACACTTCTGTATTGTTCCATATTATTCTAGTTACAACTACGTGCCTGGGCACATGCATACATTCAAACTCACAGTAGACTATACCTACTAGAGGCGGACACACACACATAAGCAAGCCACGCAATCGGGAGAATATCAAAACAAGTGCGAAAGTAAACCTTCATGAGAATCCAATCTTATTTTCTCCTACTGTTCCAGGTGCTGAGCTTGAACCTCACTAACCTGGTGATCTTGGTCGTCCTGAAAGCGCTGATCCTCGCGGCTGGGATGTTCGGGGCCGGTGCATGGAACCAGGGGTACGCCAGGAGCCTGGACAGTAAGTGGAACAACATGCTGTTATGATTTTACTAGCGGCTCTCTTTGGTGTTAATGTACTCGGAAACTTTTTCTCGGCGAGAATGTCAGTCTTGTTTGTGTTTGACAGGCTTAGCTGACAGCTTTGTTCCATAGTACGCCGTAGCCCGTAAGTTACTCCATCCTCTCCACTTTTTTTATCTTGCACACTTCTTTCATCTCAGCATTCATCTCTCTCCTCATGCATACTGTAACTGTAACTGTTACTCTGTTGCCATTCCGCTAGGGTTGCCCAGAGCCTCTGCATAGCAACCCCCATGTTTTCCTATCCTTACATACCTACCTCTTTCAATTCATTCATATCTATCACCTATTTTATGCATTTTCTTCTTTTACGTTCACTTTGTATATCCCATTCCTTCACAATCTCCTCAATCTAATCACTTCACACTTTCTTCGGTCGTCCCTTACCTCTTTCTCCTTTCACACTTACTCTGTATATATACTTTGTCAGTCTATCATCATTCATTCTTTCCACATGCCCAAACCATCTCTCCTCATGCATGATCTTCTCTTTCTCTGACTCTTCGGGTTACAGTCAGGCGGTTCGAGATGTGGTTGAAATGTTCTTTGTCTTCCAGGTGCCAGCAACGCCGTGACCTTGCAGGAAGGCGAGCTGTCCTTGTGGCAAGGCTACCTGCAGGGAGGCAGTGAAGAAGGCGCGGCATGTCTGGCTAAAGCTGCCTGCAGCTCTCCAGGGCTGGCCAAGCAATACGCCAGTGGAGCCGACATCCTGCTAACAGCTGCTAAGCTATTCAAGGGGTGAGGGAATCGAGAATAATGTTGAATTATCGGCGAGCAAACGTTAAACATATATGGCACTATGGTCCTGAGCAACGAATAACAAAAAAGAAATGCATGCATTTTCCTCTAATCTAATCTAAGTTGCAAAGATATGTAACATCGGGGATTTACATTATAGGCATTTTCACAAGCAGACACGTGCAAGTTTGCGCTTAAACATGCCGCATGTGGACTTACAATATAAAAACCCAAATCTCAAATGAACATACACCTTGCAAGTCTTACTGAACTTTCCTGAAACAGAGGTGATATTTGCAAAGTGAACCATTTTCTACAGCATGGGTGGTCAACCGCACACCAACCTATAAGTCAAGGAACATACACATTAAAAATGTGTACAAATTACATTTTTAAAATCAACAAATAATAATATACCTACGTCCTACATGTATTCCTAAACATTAGAAACAAATACAAATGTCTGATTTAAAATTTAAAAACCTCTAATTCAACAATAATGTTGAATTTTCGGCGAGCAAACAATTTAAAAAGTTCAATGTGAATTATTTTGTCGAAGGGAAAAAACAATAGTCATTATTTTATCCGTTTGTAGACTGTCCCAACATCAGAACAACCCATTTGCTTGACTGCCACCTAGCACCTTTCCACACGGTCCGGTTTCGGTCTGAATCCGGACGCGAAATGTACATTCCCATTCTCCATACACCTCTAGACTAGCACCGCACCGGATCGCGTGAAAAGGGACCTACGTTCAGTTTAAATTAATATGATAATTTTTAATGTTATTTCTAGGGTTGTGCCTTACGATGAAAACTACGAGGCAGTTCTGGAAGAAGTGAAGCAAGCCGCGATTTGGGGAGCAGCAGGCTTGCAATGCAGTGAAAGATACCCCTGTTCTAAACATATTTAATATTCTGATACTACATTAATAAATTAGGTACGATTAATTACCGTAGCATGCTATTTTTTTGTAAGTGTTTTATAACACCTTCATGCTTATAAAACACAAAAAACCTAATGGAACAGCTAGACAACAAAAAAAATGTTTCTAGGTATTCACTGAATCAAAATAATATTCTTCTAAAATAAAATCCTGTGTAAAATTATTTTAGGTAAGTTATTGTGTTGACTGATAAAATATTAAATAAACTATTTTAGTATCACTAAAGTACATTTTTATTTTCATTTTATATATTGATAGTTAAATGACAATTTATGGCGTGTTAGGGGAGGCATTGTTGTCAACGGCGTGTTAGGGAAGGCATTGTTGTCAACGGGCAGCTGGTAAACAACCTGCGGTATGCCGATGACACAGTCCTACTCGCTGACACTCAGGCGGATCTGCAAACATTGTTGACCAGAATAAATGTCGCTAGCAAAGAAGCTGGCATTAACATTAACTTTAAGAAGACCAAGGTCATGGTTATCAGCAGAAACACAAACGCCTCCGTACATGTAGAACTAGATGGCGAAAGCATTGAAAGATGCACTAGTTACAGGTACCTGGGATGTGTGGTCAACGAAAAGTGGGACATGTGTCAAGAAGTCAGAAGCAGACTAGAGCAAGCCCGAAATGTCTTCGCTAAAATGAGCAAACTACTGTTGTGCCGAAATTTAAGCCTTGAACTCCGGAAGCGCATAGTGAGGTGCTACGTTTTCCCAATCGCTCTGTATGGTATGGAGGGATGGACTCTCACGCAGGCACTGGAGAGACGTATTGAAGCATTCGAGATGTGTTTATACCGAAAAATGCTTCGGATCTCTTGGCGTGATCGAGTCACCAATGAAGAAGTCCTTCAACGAATGCGCACTACAAAGGAGCTCCTGCCTACCATTAAGCAGAGAAAGCTAATGTACTTCGGTCACATTATGAGAAATGAGAAGTACCGTCTCCTTCATCTTATCATTCAGGGTAAGATTGAGGGGAGAAGATCTCAGGGACGCCGAAGGACATCGTGGCTGAAGAACCTGCGACAGTGGTTCGGCAGAAGCACCAAGTCCCTATTTCGAGCCGCAGCATCAAAACTCAAAATAGCTATGATGATCGCCGATCTTCGTTAGAAGTGGCACAAGAAGAAGAAGATAAAGCCAAATATGCCATTTTTCTTTTTTACACTTTATGATCTTAGCAAAATAGTTACAGTAATGAAAAAAATCAAGCATGTTTATTAATTTTTTATCTTAATTATAAAGCTTAAACAAAGTATATAACTTAAGAATTGCCACCACAAAAAAATATTTAAAAAAACGCGTTTTTTTTACATTTTTAGTTTTTTTTTCGTGTGTGCTGTATTTTGGAATTTTTGTTTTGCTTTTTAATTACAGAACTATACATTGTTTAGGTTCCATACTCAACATTTTTTATAATGTCAATAGTTTTTGAGTAAATATGGAAAAACTGTGTTCTTTGATTTAATTATAATTTAATTCATTAAGTAGTTTTAGTTTTTCCATATTTACTCCAAAACTATTGACATTATAAAAAAAATGTTGAGTACGGAACCTTAACAATGTATAGTTCTGTAATTAAAAAGCAAAACAAAAATTCCAAAATACAGCACACACGAAAAAAAAGCTAAAAATGTAAAAAAAACGCGTTTTTTTAAATATTTTTTTGTGGTGGCAATTCTTAAGTTATATAGTTTGTTTAAGCTTTATAATTAAGATAAAAAATTAATAAACATGCTTGATTTTTTTCATTACTGTAACTATTTTGCTAAGACCATAAAGTGTAAGAAACAAAAACGGCAGATTTAGCTTTACAACACGTTTTAAGCTAAC